>JALIZH010024983.1:0-14262 GCA_030522465.1 Rhipicephalus appendiculatus | reverse complement strand
TTTCTGAGGTGAAATCCCATCCTCCCTCATCTTAAGACGCAGAGCGAAATGCGCATTCTATATCAAATCCACTCGTGGTTGCTTACCAATGAGCATCAAAGGGGGCGAACTCAGTATCGACGGGCGATGTGAGTGTGTTCCATACAGATGGGACGCTGCATGTTGCGTACATTTGAACGCAGTGTAACCCGCGCGGAAGAGCAACGTTGTGCCCCCCACCCCTTACGTAAATTGTCCTACAGGCTGAACAACTTCTACGAAACTCTGACGCTTTCTTTTATTTTTCCTCCGATTTGCGTGGGCTGTAAAACCAAACAGAAAAAAAGAAAGAAAAAAACAAAAGCAAATAAATCGAGGATGGTTCATAGATCTGTGGCTTCGGATATGTTGTGTGCAAAGCAGTGCCTTTGCGATATTTTATTTGAAATACGTTCACCACGTTAAACACGCGAGCAGAGATGATTTTGATACCGAAACAAAGCAAAGACTTAAGAGCGACACACTGGCATTGCATCTTTCAGAAAACGACGCAGTGCCGAGAACGCCGAGAAAGAGCGCGGCTCCGCGGCATGACCTCAAGATTGGGTGACGCCTCTACAACACGTTGAAGATCTCGGAGGCGTTGCGAAAGTAAGCTTCCCGTGACATGTTCGCACCACCAACAGGTGCACGCGTCGTTCACATCGGTTCAAGTTAGATGCCTTCAGCAAAAAAAACTTCGCCAATATGGATCCAAGTGACTGAATAAATCAATAATTCGCTTCGTACGCGTGTCAACATCAACGTACCGGGTGTTCAAAGTTAAGCTTTCTCGTTTTATTAAAATTCGGCACTGGGAAGAACATGAAAACCACCTTTACAGATAACATATATATCCTGGGGGACACAAAGTGAGAAGATAATTATCACTGTCAGGAGCCCAATTAACTCAGATTCATTAATTAACTTTTTAGTGACTGCAGCAAGCAAGCATGTTTATATTGAAAACTTGAAGGGAGTCGCGTTTATACACAGTTCCATTTGGAAGAATTTTTCTAGCATGTCTGTGCTCCGAGATATCCCGCTGCAAAGTTTAATTGATTACGCATGCAGGGCGCTGTGGATCAGCGCAATGTTCCTCCCCGATGTGACGAACAGTCATTGCTTGCTATCGCCAGCCAGTAGCAAAAGGGTAACCGTTATCATCTTTGCCTGTGCCTTCGACCCGTTATCAGATTAAACGACGCAAGCAACTGCCACGGCCCACCGGGGAGGAGATTGCGCCGCCGCTGACTGTCTCGCATGCGTAATCAGGTAAACCACAATTAAACTTTGCAGCGGGATATCTCGGAGCACAGACATGCTAAAGGAATTCTTCCAAATGGAACTGTGTATAAATGCGACTGCCTCAAACTTTTCAATACAAACATGCTTTCTTGCTGCAATCACTAAAACGTTAATTATTGAATCTGAGTTAATTGGGCACCTGAAAGCGATAATTATTGTCTCATTGCGTGTCCCCCTGGATGTATAAGTTATCTGCAAAGGTGGTTTTCATCTTCTTCCCAGTGCTGAATTTTAATAAAACGAGAAAGCTTAACTTTGAACACCCGGTATATATGACATATGTATGTATTTAGTGTAGGCATTTATTATGCACTTCATCCTCATTTGAGCAGCCTCGCCTCTGTACGTCGTCAACCACCAGCGTGACCCCCCGATCTTCGCTGGTCTCCGCGGAGAAGATGTGGAGGACTAGCTTGACAACTACGAGCGAGTAAGCGCTACTAATCTGTGGGACGATCCTAACAAGCTCCGTCGCGTCTCCCTTTATCTCACGGGCGTTGCAAAGACATGGTTCTTCAACCATGAGATTGACTTCACCGACTGGCCTCGCTTCAAACAGCAGCTTCGCCAAGTATTCGGCACGCCTGCCGTGCGATCCGCTCTCGCGAAGAGGACCCTCGATGCTCGCACACAACATTCCGGCGAGTCATACACGTCGTACATCGAGGATGTTCTTTCGCTCTGCCGGCGTGTCAATTCGTCGATGTCCGAGTCGGACAAACTTCGCCACATTCTGAAGGGCATAGGGACCGCTGCCTTCAATGCCCTTGCTGTCCAGAATCCCTCTACTGTCGCTGACGTCATCACCACGTGTCAGCGCCTCGATGAACTGGACTCTGTTCGCCTGCAATCGGGCACCAGCGAATACCGACCGGCGGACCGGGACCTTCGTGACTTGATCAGGGGAGATTATACGCGAAGAGCTACAGTCAATGGGCTTCTCCCCACCTTCCCCAACTTTCACACAGCCTTCAGGCACGGCCTTGCGAGACATCATCAGGGAGGAACTAACCTCATTCACCGGCCCAGCGCACGTACAGCCACCTGCAGCTTCCAGCCCGCCAACGTACGCGCAAGTTGCTGCCGCGCCTCCCTGCAACGTAAACACTACCTTGCCGCTACCATCGTTCGCATCAGTTGCTGCGCCACCGGTCCACTTCCGTTCTATGCCGCCTGAACCTCCCTCTGCCCACCTGACCGCACTATCTCCCGGTGCGCCGAACGCCATCTACTACCCGCCTTGGCGCCCATCTCGCCCAACATGCTATTATTGTGGATATCGCGGGCATATATCACGCTTCTGCCGCAAGCGCCAGCAGGACGAGCGTCGTGGGTACGACATGCGCGAACGGGATTTTTCCAGTGGGGATTCTTACGCCCCGCGTCATTCCTTCCCGCCGCAGCGGACGCCATCTCCGCCCGCATCGACTGAAGCGAGGAATACGTTCCGTTCAAGCAGACGCCGATCCCCTTCGCCCTTTCGTCGCTCCTCCTCACCACTTCGCCCTGCCTCGTTTACCACTGACAACCGCCCGGAAAACTAAGTGATGCAGTTTTTGGAAGAGAAACTGCATTCCACAGTAGGACTGATATTCCTCCAGCACGCCCGTTCAACATGGTTTCCGTCATAGTGGAAGGAGTTCTGGTCGATGCTTTGGTGGACACCGGTGCTACATTTTCTGTGATTCGATATGATTTGTGTAAACGCCTCAAGAAAGTCATGACGCCTTATAATGGACCCACTCTAGTCGCAGCCCAGGGGAACACCATTCGCCCTGCCGCCCTTTGTACTGCCCGTGTTTTTATCGATGACATCCTTCATTGCATCCAGTTTACTGTGCTAACCCGGTGCTCTCACCAACTAATTCTAGGGTGGGACTTTCTATCTTCTTCTTCGGCCGCAATATGTTGTGGAGAGCGTGTTCTGCACCTTACCGATACAGACGCCATGCTCGACGAAGACATCTACAAGCCACTTCGCCTGTTCGCTCCGGAAGATCTCGAACTGCCGCCACATCAAGAGCGAATTGTGACCCTAACATCTAAGGACATCGACCATGGTGACGTCTTGGTGTCCCCTTCGTCAAATTGCGTGACTAAAGGCATAGCCCTTGCGTCAGGTGTGGTACCCTTTCACAACGGCTCCGCGCTCGTCATTGCCATGAACGCTACATCGGAGAAAATTCTCCTTCCACAGGGCACCACAGTGGCCTGCGTTGTCGATGCTGAGCCTGTAAGCATCGCGCCACTTAAGCCTGTCTCCACCAGCGACCCTCCTACCTGTGAGCCTGGTTCTTCGTCGCCTTTCACAGCACTTATCAGCGAGGACCTAACAGCTACGCAGGCGCAGCAGCGCTGCTTGATTTGCTAACAAAACACGCCGATTCTTTTGACGCCTGCTCCTCAAAGTTGGGCAAGACTACCACTGCGGTGCATCGCATTCAGACAGAGGGAACATCTATTGTGCACCGCCGCCCGTACCGCGTGTCTCTTGCTGAGCGAAAAATCATAGAGGAAAACGTCGCTGACATGCTCCAACGAGAGGTAATTCGTCCATCGGCTAGCGCTTGGTCATCGCCTGTTGTTTTGGTACGAAAAAAGGACGGCTCTGTGCGCTTTTGCGTCGATTACCGAGCACTTAACAAGATCACACGCAAGGACGTGTACCCCATGCCACGCATTGAAGACGCCCTTGATTCCCTACAAGGCGCGGAATACTTCTCAAGCCTCGATTTGCGTTCGGGATATTGGCAAATTCCCATGCACGAAACCGATACGGAAAAAACGGCATTTGCAACTCCCGACGGATTATACGAATTTAACGTGATGCCTTTCGGGCTTTGCAACGCGCCTGCCACATTTGAGCGCATGATCGACACCGTGCTGCGCGGCCTGAAATGGAAGACCTGCCTCTGCCACCTGGACGACATTGTTATCTTTTCGTCAACGTTTCCTCAGCACCTGCAACGCCTAGACGAAGTCCTAACATGCCTCGCTGGCGCGGGTCTGCAACTCAAAACCAAGAAATGCCGTTTCGCCAGCAAATCCATCAAGGTTCTCGGTCATGTCGTGAGCAAGGACGGAATTCGCCCTGACCCCGACAAGATTGCTGCCGTCCTTAGCTTCCCCCGCCCCGGAAGGCCTAAGGATTTGCGAAGTTTTCTTGGTCTCGCATCCTATTTTCGTCGTTTCATACGAAACTTCGCCTCAATAGCTACGCCACTACACAAACTACTTGCTTCCTATGTACCTTTTGTGTGGTCCGAAGAATGTCAATCGGCGTTTGACCTGTTGAAGGAAGCCCTCACGTCAGAGCCTGTACTCCGCCATTTTGATGAGACCGCCCCGACACTCCTGCATACAGACGCCAGCGGGCGCGGTATAGGTGCTGTTCTTCTCCAACGCGATGACTCTTCACGGGAAAGAGTCGTTGCATACGCTAGTCGAGTGCTCACCGCTACCGAGAAGGACTATACGATCACTGAGCAGGAGTGCCTCGCTGTGGTTTGGTCAGTACAGAAGTTTCGTCCTTATCTGTACGGCCGTCAATTCACTATTGTAACGGACCACCACGCCTAAATGCTGGCTATCTACATTGAAGAACCTGTCCGGGCGCCTGGGTCGGTGGATTCTACGTCTGCAAGAGTATCAGTTTGAGATTATTTACAAATCTGGCAAAAATCATCAAGACGCCGACGCTCTTTCCCGTTGCCCTCTACCTACGGCTCCGCCCGACACTCCCGTAACCGTTCCAGACAACACCAGTTTGGACATCACTTCTAGTTCAGTTGCCTTGCTCGCCTCACTGGACCAGCTGCCCGCCGACGACGGGCAACCATTCAACTCTCGCCAGCTGGCTGACCCGTACTGTCGGCGCATTATAGACCACCTCTCTGCAGCTTCGCGTCCACCCAACGCACGGCTTCGTCGTCAACTCCACCAATTTAAGCTTGAGGATGGTGTACTATATCGTCACATTTTTTCATCCTGACGGTCAACGCTGGGTACTTGTTCTACCACGCTCTCTTCGACATCATGTACTCAACGCCTTTCACGACGATTCGACTGCTGGCCACCTTGGCTTTCACAAAACCTACGACCGCATTCGAAGCCGCTTTTATTGGCCTGGCCTTTCTACCAGCGTAGCGAGGTACGTAGGTTCGTGCGTTCCATGCCAGCGTCGCAAACTTCCGACATCTGCTCCTGCCGGCCAGTTACAGCCAATTCCGTGCCCCAAAACACCATTCGAGGTCGTAGGTGTCGACCTTTATGGGCCTCTTCCCGTCACTAGCGCTGGAGAGAGAGAGAGAGAAAGATAAAGGAAAGACAGGGAGGTTAACCAGAGGAGGACTCCGGTTTGCTACCCTGTACTTGGGAAGGGGAAAAGGGGGTGTAAAAGAATGAAAGAGAGGAAGAAAAGTTTGTGTCTAGGCAAAAAAAAAATGTTGTGTCTGGAACATCGTCCGTGTACTCGGCAGCAACATTGTTCGCGAACAGTCACAGTTTGTCATTCAGTCCGGTGGCTTGCAGAAACCGCATCAACGCCTTCAGAGCGGCTCGTGTCTCAGACCGGGTAGGCCAGGGCCCCAGGATTTTGTTCTCTGTGAGGGGGCGGTTGTCCAGCTGGCCCAGTGCCGCTGAGAGGGTCGCTCTTTCGCTGTTGAAGCGGGTACAGTCACAGAGAAGGTGCGCGACTGTTTCGCTGCACCCGCATGCTTCACATGACGGGCTGTCAGCCATTCCAATCAGGAATGAATAGGCATTTGTGAACGCCACTCCAAGCCACAGGCGGGCCAGCAAGGTACTGTCACGTCTTGATAGGCTGGGTGGGATACGTAGCTGGAGGTCAGGATCCAAAGTATGCAGCCGCGCACTTGTCATTGCTGGTGAATGCCACAAGTCCAACGTCAGACGACGGGCTAGCACACGAAGTTCATCGATGGATAGTGACCGCCGTAGACCACCTGACGCGCTACGCCGAGACAACTTCTGTGGTTACTGGCTCAGCTGCGGAAGTTGCTGACTTCGTCCTCCAGGCCATAATTCTGCGTCATGGTGCTACTCGCATACTCCTAAGCGACCGCGGAAAGGCATTCTTATCCCAACTGCTAAGTGAAGTTCTACGCGCTTCTGGCACTACACACAAGACAACGTCTAGCTACCATCCTCAAACAAACGGTCTGACCGAGAGATTTCATCGAACCCTCGCCGACATGATTGCTGTCTACATTGAACCGGACCACAAAAACTGGGATAAACTTCTACCATTCCTCACCTTCGCCTACAACACCGCCGTCCAGCGCACAACCGGCTACTCACCGTTTTATCTCGTTTATGGACGTTCACCTACTTTCTTTCTCGACGTTTCTTTCTTCACCGGCAATGGCACTTCATGCCAGTCTTCTTGCGAAGAATATATTTCCCGCCTTGCCCAATGTCGCCAGCGTGCCCGTATGAACACAGAAACCACGCAACAAGAAAGGAAGGTCATTTACGACACCTCTCATCGTGTTGTGTCATTCCGACCGGGTGACGAGGTGTTGCTCTTGACACCGATTCCCACACCGGGTCTGTGCGACAAGTTCCAGCCTCGGTTCATCGGCCCGTACGTAGTTTTGGAGCAGACTTCGCCCGTCAAATATCGCGTGACGCCACTTGTCGTACCAACTGACCGCCGTTACCGCAGCACCGAGGTCGTTCACGTCTCCCGCATGAAGCTTTTCACGCGACGTTCCTCGTCACCTTGACTTGCAGCGGCCAGGCTGGCCGCTTCCACGCAGGGGGAATTAGTGTAGGCATTTATTATGCACTTCATCCTCATTTGAGCAGCCATCAATCATCATCAACTGTTTGGGTGCGAATCATCATCGTTTTTGGGTGTGTGCTTTTTCACCGGATCCGTGACGCTTGTTCGCTCCCGAGTTCGCGGCCAAATAAACGCCGTTACAACCGAGTCGTCATAGTATGTATGTATGTATGTATGTATGTATGTATGTATGTATGTATGTATGTATGTATGTATGTATGTATGTATGTATGTATGTATGTATTATGTATGTATGTATGTATGTATGTATGTATGTATGTATGTATGTATTGCCACGCGCGTTTCCTATGTTCACTTCGCTATATTCGGTTTTCGCCCTCAAAGGCTGTCAGCAATGCTCAGCGCAAGCCGCGCCTCATTGTTCTAGAAGCTTCGCGATCATTGTAGATCGTTTTGTTAAGATTGCGCGCAAGACGCGAACACTCGAGCTTATTCCAGAGCTTGCGCGACAACCAGTGATAAGACTGGAATATTCTATCGCACGCGTATAAATTCCGACGCGCTTCACCGCTTGTCAGTTTGATCGACTGCCGACGCTCTGTTCGCCGCTATCAGTGCCAGCGTTTATTGTAATCTCGCCTTCAGCTTACCGGCCACAAGTTCGGCCCAAATAAAGTGTTTCACGTTGGACAACTGCCTACTGCCTTCGTCAACGTCACGACCACGTGACATCTGGTGGAGGTGCTGCTCCTTTCATGTACCGGACGCCCCCCGTCAAGCCGTGAACCGAGCCCACGTCGCGAAGAAGACACCATCAGTGACGGTCGAGCCAGCCGCAGGCTGAAAGGACTACCCCCGCAGCACGGACTACTGCCGGACAAGCCGAAAGCTACGGCGGCCAAGACGAAAGGCACGATGACTACCGCTGTGTCCCCTGCAACCATCGTGATGCAGCCACCCAGAGAGCCACCGACGTTCCACGCATCGCCTAGGCGAAGACCCCGAAACATGGCTGGAGACTTACGAACGAGTCGCGACCTTTAACAACTGGGACGCCGAGGAAAAACTCCGCCGCGCCTACTTCTACTTAGAAGACGCCGCGAGGACGTGGTTCGAAAACCGCGAAACCACGCTACAAACCTGGGATCTCTTTCGGACGACGTTCCTAAGTACCTTCACGAGCGTTGTCCGCAAGGAACGATGCCGCAGCTATCCTGGAAACACGTGTGCATCTTCCCAATGAAAACATTGCCATCTACACGGAGGAGATGACGCGCTTGTTTCGCCACGCCGACCCCAACATGACGGAAGAGAAGAAAGTGCGCTTCCTTATGAGGGGGTGTTAAGCAAGAACTCTTTGCCGGATTGATCAGGAACCCGCCGAAGACGGTCGCAGAATTCGCGTCCGAAGCCTCGACAATCGAGAAGACGCTCGAGATGCGCACACGGCAATACAACCGCAGCTTCTCGGTTTCAAGCTACGCCGACGTCCAAGCACTAGGAACCGTCGACCTGCGTGAGACGATCCGAGCGATCGTGCGGGAGGAGCTGCGCAAGCTGTTACCTTCGCCGCAGCCTCAAGTGGACTCGATCGCCGACATTGTCCGCGACGAGGTTCATCAATCGCTCGGAATTCCCGAACCACAGCGGCCTTATCCGGAGGCCATGACCTACGCTGCTGCGGTCCGCCGTCCCTTGCCCGCTCCGCGACAACGTCAAGACAGCGCATCACCGCAGTTCGGCCGCCAGACGCCGCCGCCGCCGCCACCAGCACCGACGCCCTACCGTCCTCCTGTCGGCCAGCGCTATGCGCCGCGCTACGCGCCAAGGAAGACGGACGTTTGGCGCGCCCCTGACAACCGCCCGCTCTGCTACCACTGCGGGGAGGCCGGCCACACGTACCGCCGCTGCCAGTACCGACAGATGGGGCTACGCGGATTCGCCGTCAACGCGCCGCGTCCGCAGCCAGGCGAACGGCCTCGCGACATCGACGACTACCTCACCGGAACACAGTGGCAAGAACGACGACCTTCCCGCTCGCCGTCGCCCGGCCGCTACATGTCACCGCACCGCCGGCAGTACACCGGCCCAAACCGGGGCCGGTCGCCTAGCCCGTATCCGGGAAACTAAGGGCAGCAACCGATGGAGGTGCGGTTGCTGTACGACGAAATGCCGAAGATCCTCCGCGGCCGCCGACGACGACAACGCCACGAGACCTGCGCAACACGACGCGAAGCAGACGAAGCCCTGCCGACGAAACCTCGCGGACCGAAGAAAACGTGACGACGCAGCATGGAAGCACCGCAGCATTTCGACGCAGCCGTGATCCGACGCCAAGACCCAACCGCAACGCACGACGACGAACCAGCGACCTCGACGTAATATTCGACGGCCACAACGTCACCGCCCTCGTCGACACTGGAGCCGACTATTCCGTCGTCAGTGGCCCTTTCGCGGCGAAGTTGAAGAAAGTGAAGACTGCTTGGCAAGGCCCTGAAATTCGGACCGCTGGCGGTCATCTAATAACGCCGGCCGGTGTTTGCACGGCGAGAGTCACCATCAATAACAGGACTTATCCTGCGAGCTTTGTAATCCTACAAAACTGCTCCACGGATGTAATACTTGGAATGGACTTCCTAAGTGACCACGGCGCCGTCATCGACCTAAGATCTGAGTCGATAACACTAACTTCAGAAAAAGCTCTGCCTACCCAGACGACGCCGGGGAACCATGCATTGAACGTGATAGACGAGCACGTCACCGTTCCGCCTCTCTCCAGCATCATAATTTCCGTCGGCACCGAAAAGCCCGCAGACTTCGAAGGCGTCATCGAGGGCGATCAGCACCTGCTTGTAAACCATCAGATTTGCGTCGCAAGAGGCATCGCCGAGTTGCGTTATGGCAAAGCAAAGGTACTGCTAACAAACTTCAGCCACGAATATAGGCACCTTAACATTGGTACGACGGTCGCCCACATCGAGAAATTCATGGACACCAGCCACGCTTTCGCCCTTTCCGATGCTACCGAACCTGCTTCGACGAATCGAGGTCCCAAACCAGATTTCGACGTCAACCCGAACCTTCCGAAGGTCAAGCAAGACCAGCTAAAGGCCCTACTCCTGCGATTCGAAGACTGCTTCTCGGCGTCGTCAAGAATTCGACAGACCCCAGTCGCGAAACATCGCATCATTACAGAAGAAAGCGCTCGACCAGTTCGACAGAGCCCGTACCGAGTATCGACGCGCGAACGCGAGGCCGTGAAGAAACAAGTCGACGAAATGCTACGCGACGACATAATCCAGCCGTCCAAGAGTCCCTGGGCGTCTCCCGTGGTTTTGGTGAAGAAGAAGGACGGCACGCTACGTTTCTGCGTCGACTACCGTCGCCTGAACAAGATCACGAAGAAGGACGTGTACCCCCTCCCACGGATAGACGACGCCCTGGATCGACTCCACAACGCAAAGTACTTTTCGTCGATGGACCTCAAGACAGGCTACTGGCAAATCGAGGTCGACGAGGGAGACCGAGAGAAGACTGCCTTTATCACACCAGACGGCCTCTTCGAGTTCAAGGTAATGCCCTTCGGTCTTTGCTCGGCACCTGCGACGTTCCAACGTGTAATGGATACCGTACTGGCAGGCTTGAAGTGGCAGACTTGTTTGTGTACTTGGACGACGTCGTTGTGTTTTCCTCAAACTTCGACGAACACCTCCGGCGCCTTCAAGCTGTACTTCAAGCAATCAAGACCTCCGGACTCACCCTGAAGCCACAAAAGTGCCGTTTCGCCTACGAGGAGCTCTTGTTCTTGGGCCACGTGATAAGCAAGTCCGGAGTACGCCCCGACCCGCAGAAGACAGCCGCCATCGCTACATTCCCGCCACCCGCCGACAAGAAGGCCGTGCGTCGATTTCTCGGCCTGTGTGCCTATTACCGGCGGTTCGTTAAAAACTTCGCCCGCATCGCCGAGCCTCTCACTAACCTCTCCCAGGACCGACGTCGAGTTCAAGTGGGAAACGCCGCAAGAGGAAGCATTTCAGGAACTAAAACGACGCCTGCAGACGCCTCCGTTACTTGCGCATTTCGACGAACACGCCGAAACAGAAGTACACACCGACGCAAGCAGTGTGGGACTCGGCGCCGTTCTTGTGCAGAGGACTGACGGACTGGAAAGGGTCATTAGTTATGCTAGCCGGTCGCTATCAAAGGCAGAGGCCAACTACTCCACAACAGAAAAGGAGCGCTTGCCATCATCTGGGCTACATCCAAGTTTCGCCCCTACCTTTACGGCAGGCCCTTCAAAATTGTGACCACCACGCCTTGTGTTGGCTAGCTAACTTGAAAGACCCTTCTGGTCGCCTCGCACGGTGGAGCCTGAGACTTCAAGAATTCGACATTACCGTCGTTTACAAGTCCGGGCGAAAACACTCCGACGCCGACTGCTTATCTCGCGCCCCCGTCGACCCGCCGCCGCAGGACGACCAAGAGGATGACTTCTTCTTGGGAACCATAAGTGCCGACGACTTCGCCGAACGACAGCGAGCCGACCCGGAACTCAGAGGCCTTGTGGAGTACCTTGAAGGCAAGACCGCCATTGTTCCGAAGGCATTCAAGCGAGGACTCGCTTCGTTTTTCTTGCGAAACGGCGTTCTCATAAAGAAGAATTTCTCGCCACTTCGAGCCAACTACCTTCTCATAGTGCCTTCAGCATTGCGTCCAGAAGTACTCCAGGCACTACACGACGACCCGACGGCTGGACACCTCGGACTTTCCCGCACGCTCGCAAGAGTACAGGAAAAGTACTACTGGCCGCACCTTGCCGCCGACGTCGCCCGCTACGTAAGGACGTGCCGAGACTGTCAGCGACGGAAGACACCGCCAACAAGACCAGCAGGCTTCCTTCAGCCGATCGAGCCTCCTCGGCGACCGTTCCAGCAGATCGGGATGGACCTCCTGGGGCCGTTCCCAACGTCGACTTGCGGAAATAAGTGGATCGTCGTAGCCACCGACTACCTCACCCGCTACGCCGAAACAAAAGCCCCTGCCCAAAGGCAGTGCCGCCGAGGTAGCCAAGTTCTTCGTTGAGAACATCGTCCTTCGACACGGCGCCCCAGAGGTTCTCATCACCGACAGAGGTACGGCGTTTACGGCTGACCTAACCCAGGCGATCTTGGGATACAGCCACACAAGTCACCGCCGGACCACCGCGTACCACCCACAGACCAACGGCCTGACCGAGCGTCTAAATAAGACCATCGCCGACATGCTGGCCATGTACGTCGACGTCGAACACAAGACGTGGGACGCCATCCTTCCGTACGTGACCTTCGCGTACAACACGGCCGTACAAGAAACGACGCAGTTGACGCCATACAAGTTGGTCTACGGACGGAGCCCGGCAACGACGCTCGACGCCATGTTACCAAACGTGACTGACGAGGAAAACAACGACGTGACCACCTACCTACAGCGCGCCGAAGAAGCACGACAGCTCGCCCGCCTACGGATCAAACACCAGCAGAGGACTGACAGTCGCCGCTACAACCTTCGACGACGCCACACGGAATACCAACCCGGTGACCGTGTATGGGTGTGGACGCCAATACGCCGACGGGGACTCAGGTGAGAAGCTTCTTCGACGATACTTCCGGACCGTACAGGGTACTTCGACGCCTCGGTGCACTCGACTACGAGGTTGTCCCTGACGGCATTACGAACTCTCAGCGGCGCCGTGCGCGACCTGAAGTCGTCCATGTCGTGCGCCTCAAGCCATATCACGCGCGTTAGTGAATTTGAGGACTGTACTTTTTGCTTTATTATTGTACCTTCTTTATTGCTGTTATTTATTGTTGCATGCATAGGCCAACTCCCCCCCCCCCCCCGTGTTCTGTTTTAAGCATCGGGACGATGCTTTTTCAGAGGGGGGCATTGCCACGCGCGTTTCCTATGTTCACTTCGCTATATTCGGTTTTCGCCCTCAAAGGCTGTCAGCAATGCTCAGCGCAAGCCGCGCCTCATTGTTCTAGAAGCTTCGCGATCATTGTAGATCGTTTTGTTAAAATTGCGCGCAAGACGCGAACACTCGAGCTTATTCCAGAGCTTGCGCGACAACCAGTGATAAGACTGGAATATTCTATCGCACGCGTATAAATTCCGACGCGCTTCACCGCTTGTCAGTTTGATCGACTGCCGACGCTCTGTTCGCCGCTATCAGTGCCAGCGTTTATTGTAATCTCGCCTTCAGCTTACCGGCCACAAGTTCGGCCCAAATAAAGTGTTTCACGTTGGACAACTGCCTACTGCCTTCGTCAACGTCACGACCACGTGACAGTATGTATGTATGTATGTATGTATGTATGTATGTATGTATGTATGTATGTATGTATGTATGTATGTATGTATGTATGTGCGTATGTATGTATGTGCGTATGTATGTATGTGCGTATGTATGTATGTATGTATGTATGTATGTATGTTGTATGTATGTATGTATGTATGTATGTATGTATGTATGTATGTATGTTGCACACAGTTGTTCATAACAAATTTAATCGGCGTAAAGTTAATAATGGCACCGGAGCCTACGGAACACACGGGCTGCACGGCATAGTTTTTTACCACCTCCAAAATTTCTCATAATTTACCGCAGTGTGCCGAGGCCTTTAGCACCGCGGGATGTTCGCGTGTCCACTGTATGATGAGTTATTTGCTCCTTTAAAATCGCGATATAGCGCTCGGCCAAGCGCCCAAATGCGAACGCTGGGGTTGAGCGAATATCTGCAGAGGCATTGCGTGTTTCCCCGCACGTTATCAAATCCGCGGATGTCGTCAGGGAAACGCCGTCGAAAGCTGATCAGTTATCACGTGCTAGCCTGCTTCCCGTACACTCTGCGTTACGCAACGTTCCTCATTGCTCAAGTTCTTTCCGAGGCTTTTCAAGCGTAGCTTTTTTGTAACTGACAGATTTAAGTGGCGGCGTTGTAAGCGAAAAACCTGGCACAGGCGAGTGCTCAGAATTGCTGCCCTCAACGTTGCCCCGGCAACATGCGCATTTGTATGCATAGTATGACAATGATTTTCTAATAGGATGAACTTGTTGGCTAGTTGGTTTAACATTTTCAATGAGGAAACAGCGCGGTAAAAACACGAAGACGAAGAAAGGAACGAGCAAC
>JALIZH010024982.1:0-11994 GCA_030522465.1 Rhipicephalus appendiculatus | reverse complement strand
TACGAGTCTCGCATAGCACAGGCTGCCACACTTGCCTCTTCGGCCTAAAAGAAAACATTAGATAGTGATAACATTACCAAATTCATCGTATGAGAACAATGCACACACAGAAACAAAGAGGACGGCCGGTAACTTTCTTCGTTGCACAGGCCTGATCCAGTGTTCCCTCCTGTCACTTTCCTTACTTTCCGCAAGCGAAACGATAGAATTACACCTTCGGCAGCCCTCCTACGGTGTTCGTGTAGCTGTTGTGGCATTCCTGCTTACAAGACACAGAAGAGGCCTTTTTCCGGCCGTTTATCACTGCCGCCCGCCTTGACAAGTAACCTAGTTTGTTGTGGTCGACCGCGCGCCGCCGCGTTCGTGTTTTGCCAGTATTGCCGTAGATGGCGTCATCTGTCCGTTTTAAAGCAGCAGCGCACGCAGTATGGTTCGACTATATATAGCCAAATTGGGCTATAGAATTTTGGCGTCGACTTGGGCGAGTTGGCAATGTGGCTACATTTGGGGTACTCACAATCGGCGACCAGGCTTTGTTTGGGCTGTAAGTGGCGCCGCTCATCATCCACGCTTCAGAGGTGACTATCGTCGAGCAGAAACGCGTCTCTAAAGGCGCATTTACATTCGGGATCGAAGCGGCCGAATGCGACAAAATTCACCACAAATATACACGCTCCGTCGCGTAAGCGAGCGGAAAACCGTGCGACAAACACCATCGGTCAATGACGACTTTCGCCACGCCGAGAGCAAAACGCCTTTCTGCCTTTCTGGAAGCCTTACATTGGCTGTGCTAGCATATAAACTACGTAACTTCACGCCGAAATTTCGGACTGGAGTGTATTAGAATATGTAACTGGCGGTCACGGAGTTCAATTTGTATTTGTATAGGTTCTGTGCAGAGGTAACTCATGAAGGCGCCTCTAGCGGCAACAATCGCAGATTTGGAAGGATATTCTCAGCCGCTCGCACAGGGGAGCAATCGTGGAACGACGCCGTTTCCGATGCCAATGCCAATGCTTTTGGTGCTTTCGCGCTTGACCAGTGGTCAGAGCGACGGTCCGTCCGCGTTACCAACGCTATCAGCGAGCCGCGAGTGTTGGACGATAAGAATAGCTCAGCATAACGCGTAAGGCATCGCTCCGCGATAGCACCGCTGCAGCGGCCGTCACAGTACGATTGCTGCTGTCGCCTGTTTCAATGTGCCGCCGAGTTTCCTGCCGCGTTAGGCCGAGGGTGATAAGCTTTGAGCGTTCAGTGAGCGATGCGGGCCGCGCTACACGCGTGCAGTTTCGCTCAACGGGCTCGTCGCCTCCGTTGTCGTTTTCGCCAATTTGATGTGGGCCGCGTTCCCCTGAGGGTGCACAAAGCCTGGTGGAAAAAAGAAAAGCACACGCGCTAACACTACGGTTCTCTCACGGCTGCTAAGAATTTAGCGTCTTTTGAAAGCAAACCGGAACGAGAACGCCTCAAGCCAAACACTGAAGCACGGCGCAGTAGCTTGCTGCCGCTTGCGTTGTCTGCTCCCGTATCCCGCCAAATAAGCTGCCGTGGCCGCTTTGGCGCGAAGGCAGCGCGCGACTGCGGCGGCTCCTACGGCTCCTAACGTATGCACGGTGGCTATCGGTACAAACCGGCCTTCGTTCATCGGAACCTTCTGCAACTTCGCTGATTCCCTAGAGGTTAATCTGATTTTTAATCAGATTGGAGGCACAACGCGGGTATACTGGTGTATGGTGTAGAACCTACACAAGTTCGAGCGCGTACGCTGCAAAAAATGACGAGTCATGCGCCTGGCCATGATCATGAATAATGAGCTCACGCGTTTCACCCAATATCACATTTCGGCGCCTGTGCTCACCGCTCGTGATTTGCGTGACATCTGCGCTGCCCAGGGCAAGCTTGCCCAAAAGCATTTAATTCTTTATCTGCCGCATTACCCACCGGGATGGGCTGCTTACTGGTTCTAGTGCTCGACTGCTGACCAAAGGGCGCGGGCTGAAATCCCGGCCACGACGGCAGCATCTCCACGAAGGCAAAATGCTACAGAGGTCTGCGTGCTTAGATAAGGTGAACCTAAAGAACCTCAGGTGGTCGTGATTTCCTGAGCCCCACACCACGGCGTATGTCATTGTCATTTCGCCGTTTTGGAATGTCAAACCTCGGTTATTGCTACTATCTAACTAACGCTTCCGCTGCTCTATCCTTCAGTTGCGCAACAACATTACATTATACATGTAAAACTGGGCATTTTTTTATTTGAAGGCGCTAAACTGAATTCCACGCTGACTGTTCACAGGAAAGGCGGCAAAGGCTGGTGGCTCTGATCATAAAATTTGCCAAGGAAAGCACAAAAAAGAACCCTCGACCCGGTTTGCCTTCATGGGTAAAAATAAAACTGCAAATAAAAATGGCTATATTTAGTTACAAATATATTTGCTCTTTTCTGTCTTAGGCTACGTTTGGGTTAGTTTCTCTGGCTTTTGGCTACGTGGCCTCCTCTGACCTGGCAACACTGCGCCCGAGCCAGATAGAGTTTTAGGGTACCCAACAGGCTTGGAGACCCAAATAACTTCAGAGCCGCCAGCGCATACGCGCAGAAATCCAAGCCGCTAGAAAGATTGAGATTCGGAGCCCATAAAGCTTGGGGACCCGAGAAAATTTGTAAGCCGCCAGGGTGCCATGCACAGAACCGAAGCCACTCTTGGGCTTTCGAGGTCGCGTTCACCCAAGATCGAACAATCCAAAACTAGCGTGGGTCCCCGAGGCTTGTTGCGCCGCTCGATCTCGCGTGCGACGAGATATGGCAAGATAGCCTTAGGGGCCGTACGAGCCGCAGTCATCAAAACCCATTGGCCATCTATCTGGTTGCTCGGATGCTAGAGTGCTCGCAGGAAGATCATCACCATGACTACTCTGCGAACATCCTACGTGTGCTCACATTACACAGTCGAAGATGGTATTGCCTTACTGCCTGAACTGCTAGCAACCAATCCGTTTGAAGACCTTGTGCTGTGGCAACTGGTGGTCAGAAACTTCCAATGCGAACTGTTCACGGCGCAGTTCCTTCACAAGGGCACTGCAAATCTTAAGTGTACTTTACTGTCTTCCGCTTGCACTCTGCGTGTGTTAGCTTGTGCATTATATAACCTGAGAGCATGTACAATGATCGTTTCCTTATGATAAGCTGCATTCGCAATGTTGCTGGAGAAACGCGAAGCCGCGCCTTTTGCCTTGGGTAGCTGTAGTACACGCCGACGGAGCCTTTAATAAGGCCGGTCTTTACGTGAGACGCGACAAGCGCGCACATAGCAGGCTGGAATCACGCCTTAACGAACAATAAACGTGCGAGTGTCAAGCGGATGCAGAAGCGTTGGTCGACGCTTGTGCATCCATTTCGTACTTTTTCGCGGCGTCGTATGTTTGTTCCATGTCCATGACCCCCCATACAGTTTGTTAGCGTATTAGCAAAATCCTAAGCAATTAAGGCTTGTCATGCCCATAGAACATACGCAGGTGGCTGTTATCTGCTATTCCACGTAAGAGCCACCTGCGTATGTAACAGCCACCGCTCAGGACGCCGGCTTTCCGTTGATTTCAAGAATGTTCACTAGATGGCGGCGCCGCTCAAGGCGACGTACACCACTCTCGGCACGTGCGCTTCCTTTCTCTTCGCTGCGAGCTCACTCAGTGAACACTCTTCGTTACCGCTCGGCCGCATGAACACCGCAGAAGCCAAGGCAGCAGCGCGGCGGGCTCGCAACGCAGCAGCAGCTCGGGCTCGCCGCCAAGACCCTGCGGTGACAGCCCGAGAGGCCAAAGCGAAGAGGGCATGTAAATTAATAAACATTGTGTATGTAACATATATATATATATATATATATATATATATATACATATATATATATATATATATATATATATATATATATATATATATATATATATATATATATAACAACGTTGTCACGTCTACATATGATGGTAGGAGATGTGTACGGAGGATTCGCGGGTTACCCGATCATCTCCGAGCAAGCTTCTCTAACATCCATTCATTTTGTGGATGTGGCGGTGACTTTTTTGGATTAGAACGCCCGTTATATTAACTGCAAACGTTCCTACACTTAAAAGCAACAAATGCTTCAAAGTATAAGCAAGTGTGGACAATTTGTTTTGCTTTTGTAATTTTTATTGCAAACACTCGTGCACTCAATTAATGGCAACCGTGGCGAGTTATCTTTCTCTGGACATGTGTTCTCCGTCTTATTCCGTGTTAGTCACAAATATTTAGCAATGCATTCGCGCTGCATAACAGAACGATTTAGCACTAGTCAATTATTTTGTCCATTTTCACAGTAATCAATGTTTGTGAACTCTTCATCTGGTAGCAAGTCCAGCGTCAACACCGTGACTGGCGCTCATGTTGGGAATATAAAAACGCTGGCTCCGTAGAAAGTTGTTCCACAACAACAAAGTTATCTCCAGCTGCATTCACAATGTACACTGCATAGTAAACAAGGCCTCTTTCCTTTATTTTTTCCGTGAGGCTGTACAGCGGAAGCGCGGGTGAAACACTTATCATTTTACGTCCAGTACGTTTTTGCAGCTCTCACGTTATAGCTTCTTGAAGCTCACATATACTGTGTGCCCTGCCGCATTCGTTATCACCGGTAAAACGATCGCCATCTTTGATTCTTATCGTGCAGTCAAGACGACGTTACAGCCGGCTCGTTGTACCCTTGCTCCCACTTCAAACTCCTACTTGATTTGGTGGTCATCGGAGGAGTTCGCAGTGGACGTGCCAACCTGTGGTAGTGTGCTATGCAGGCCAACCTTGTTCTCGCTTTCGCACTACCTTATAGATACGTCGTAATCGCACCCAGGCCAGGCGCCTGTACCTCATCAAAGCGATATACAAGGCGGGCTCTCGGGAAATTAACCCGAGTATGGCAAACGACATGTCGAGCTCGTCAAGACAGAACCTGGCAATCTCCACGAGCGCTTGGTTTGTCTGGTGAAAAGTACCGCGGGTCTGATCAGTAAGTCTGCTAGCGTTAGTATTTCCTTTCCTGCCGTGCCTCCAGCCTGTCCTGAAAGTCGTAGAGGAAAGCAACAAACACAGTGACAGTCCTAGTTTCCACAACAGTGGCGTAGTATCTGCACCATTGGGGGCACGCACATAGAGTCCGGTCACTCACCTTCGAACCCGTGCACAAACAAAAGCCAGCACACACCACAAGATTCGAAGCTACCGACGGTACCTAGAGAGCAATGCAACGTTAGCTTTTCTCGTGCAGATTAGGACCGCGAGATCTAAGTATGGGATATTAGGCCAGCACGCGAGGAATACGGCCCACATCCAGCGTCTAAGCCCAGTAATGCTGAAGTGACCAAATCACCGATGCGAACGCGCCGCCGAACGCCGGCGTCGGTGAGGAACAGCGACCAAGCACAGCGTGCAGCGCTGCCAGCGTCGCAGCCTCGCTAGCGTCCGCAGATCAAGAGTGGACCATTGAAAAAATCCAGCCAACCAGCGCTGACGATGTGTGACGTAAGCGGTAGAGTTTCCAGGCCTTGGCAGAGTTTCATTACGTGGCGTTGAATAGAAAAGGAAAAAAAAAACGCGTCACGCGTTGGGTAGTCCACTCCTCCGCCAAGCAGAAGTCAGGGTGCAGCCACTTGGTGGTTTGGTTTCGTCTGGTTTCGTCCAACGACACTGCCTCCGCGCAACTCAACTCGGTGAAACTTTTTGCAGCTGGCGTACGCTCTTCTCGAGAACACGTGGTGGACGTGCTTCGCGCATTGCGTATACCTTTTCTCGAGTGCAGTGATGTGATCGGCCTAAGGTACTCTGGAGCAGCCTTTGAGCAGGTTACACTATCTTTTAGCAGGAAAGTGCCCTTTTGGAGCAGGCATGCGCGTGTCAAGAAGTGCAGAACAAATCACTGCAGTTTGCACAGCAAATAAAAACGTTTATTTGAGAACTTGAAAACTCAAATAATAACAGTTAAATAACCCCACAATACAGCTGAAACTCAATTACAAAAAACGACTAGATACACCGAAAACAAGAGAGCATTCGTCAATAATGAATAAAATGAGTAGAACCACAAACTGCACAAGATGGCACGAAATTTAAAAGTAACGGACCTTCCCCTTATTTCAGAATAAGCACCTGATATGAGCATATTAATAAAAACAGCAGCTGTTGTAGCAGTCAATTCAGCTGATATAACGCACATCCTTTCAACACGCTGCCTTTGGTGATAGTTGGCCCTTTGCTTAGCAGAAGCCAGTCTTGTCAACGCTGAATTAAACCTGGACTTCCCTTCTGCTAAACGTGAGTGACCACTTTCAATGTCGCCTAAGTCCTTTGACTTTACTGCACGACCAATAAGGAGTTCGGCATTGGTTATCATTTTTTTTTGCCGTCTCCACTGCATCATTTGCAGCCTTTTTAGCGTCATGGTTCTTGGGTGCTCCAGCTGAATTGGAACGCCTCCGCTTTTGTTGTAACTCAAGTGTAACCCTTATCAGTTCTTGGCTCAGCTGTAGCCAAAGCTTCCATATCTTGTTTCCCTTTCCCATCTTTCCATTATGTCTTTATATTTGCAACGCACAATGAAAATAAACGCCCATTCCTACCAGCTTTTCAGCCTGTGTCTACTTCGCTTGCACCAAAGCGCAGGGCTCGACCAGCGATGTAACAGTGGCGACGAGAAACGCAAAGGAAACCCCTGGGTTCAAGCAGCACGGCAGCTACGCGACCTCACGGCGCTGCGCATCGACGATGGCTCACCTGCAACTGCCCGAGTTCGACGACGAAAAAGACAACTCGAAGACGCATGTCATCAAGGCAGAAGCATACTTTGAGGCGACAGGGGTGACAGAGTCGGCCAAGAAACGTCCGTTGTTGGTGGCAGCCTTAACTACTCGCACTGTCCAGATATCAGGAAGAGTAGCGCCCAAGAAGCCTAATTCTTTGGAGTAAGATAACGTCGTGAAAGCCTTGGACGAGTTTTGATCCCAAGCGCCATGAGATGACAGAAAGTTTCCGCTTTTGTCAACCGGTGCCAGCTGGACGGTGAGCCTGTTCTAGAATTCATTACCGAGATTCTTAGAATCGCAGACAACTGCAATTTTGGTACCATGCTCGACCGAATGCTACGGGATAGACTAGCGTGCGGCATTACATCGGGTGCGCTGCAAAAGCAGATGCTGACAAAGAAAGATCCGACGTTAGAGGACGCAGAAACAATGGCACTCTCCGCTGAAGCTGCAGATAATGACGCCCGTAAAATGGCCGGAGAAGCATCAGTTGTGCTCAAAATCAAGGCGCAGTCGTCCACAAGCAAAGAGGTACTCGCTGAATGTGGGCGTTGTGGCAGTGTCAGACACAACAGTAATGCCTGCCGTTGGAATAATGCGCGTTGTTATCGTTGCGGTGGACGCAGTCACCCAGCTCGAAAATGTCAGAATGATGAAACCGCAAGGCCTCGAACTCTAGAAGCACCCCCGGGAATACGTGGCCGAGTCCTGTCTGTTAACGAAGGGGAAACAGATGAAGGCGTAGATGATAGCCTGCACATTTGGACACTAAGATCGACGCGGGAGGAAACTGTGAAGCCCCCAATACGACGCAACCTCACGTGGGGAGGTTTGACGTATCAATGCTTATTGACACTGGTTCACCGGGCTGCGTCGTGTCCCGTCAGCTTTTTGAGCAGCACAAGAGCGCTTGGCCTCCGCTGAGGCCATCACGTACGAAGCTGTGATGCTATTTGGGAAAATTGCCAGCTGTTGCAGAGATCCTATTGCCGGCATCATACGACGGTGCAACCGTACAATGCCCTTTGGTTGTGCTAGATTTCTCCGGTCCAAATTTATGTGGCCGAGACCTCATTTTTCTTCTGAGCGACGGTGGCTGCCCCGTTCTCAGCCTCTCACCTGAGCCGCCGACTGCAAAGTCGTCTACCACCACGCAGGTCCTTTCGGATGTAATCTCTGAGTTTCCAGATGTCTTCAGAGCGGAACAAGGCCTCATCAAGGGACCCGCGGTGCACCTGCAGCACAGGGAGGGAGCCACTCACAAGTTCTGTGAGGCCCGATGTATTCCTTTCGCGCTACGTGACAAGGTATCTGAAGAGCTGGATAGGGTGGTGGGACTAGGCGTTTTGTCAACGGTACCGCATTCCGAGTGTGCTACGCCAATTGTACCTGTGCTTAAGACAGACGGCACCGATAGGATTTGTGGCGACTTTAAGGTCACCTTAAAACGGCATGTGAACTGGAACAGTATCCGTTGCCAGTAATCAATGACATGTTCACGTCCTTGAACGGCGGCAAGCATTTCAGTACACTACATTTAAGGGATGCTTATAACCAAGTACCGCTGGATGATCAATCGCGCCATATTTGTGTGATTAACACGCAAAAAGGTATTTTCTGCTATAACAGACTACCTTTCGGCATTGCCTCTGCGCCAGCCATTTCTAAAAGAAGGATGGAAACTGTTCTGCAAGGCTTATCAGGTGCGCAAGCTTATCTGGACGATGTGTTGGTTTCCGAAAAAGCCGGAAGGGCCGACGCGCTAAAGGCCGTTTTGCTGCGTTTCCACGAGAGCGGTGTTAAAATACGCCTCGACAAATGCAAATTTCGGCAGGCGTCCGTAACCTATCTTCGCCATACAATTGATCAGCAGGGGCTGCATACTATAGATGAAAAAATCGAAGCAATCGTGGAAGCCCCCCAGCCCGAAAAATGTAGCCGAACTTCGTTCGTTTCTTGGCATGATCAGTTTCTACCCAAATTTTTGCCGAATATATCGTCTCTGCTTGTTCCATTGTATCGGCTGCTGGAAAAAAAACAGATGTTGGGACTGGACAGAAGAACAAACCGCGTTTGATAAAGCAAAACGGTGTTTGCTGCAAGCACGGGTGCTAGTGCACTACGACCCGTCACAGCCGCTGAAACTAGAGTGTGACGCATTGCAAAGAGACATCGGCGCAGCGCTTTTTCACACGAAAGGGAACAGGAACGAGCCTATCGGGTTTCGTTCGAGAACATTGTCGAAAGCAGAACAAAATTATTCACAGCTTGCACGAGAAGCGTTAGCCCTGGTATTTGGAGTAATGAAGTTCCGTGATTATGTTCTACGCCGAGAGTTCATCCTCGTCACAAACCACCAGTCGCTGCTGGGCCTGCTGCGACCGGATCGGTCAACGCCACCGCTGGCAGCTGCTAGTGTACAGCGCTGGGCGCTGTATCTGGGCGGATTCCGCTACAAGCTGGAGTATTGCCCATCCAAGCAGCTCCTGAACGCTGAAGCCCTCAGAAGGTTGCCACGAGAAAATTCGGAGCCAACTGCGGACGGCGAGCGATCCGACTATGTTTCTGGCCCTCGCATGTGTCCAGGAGGGTGGCGTCTCGACAGAAGAACTGCAGGCGCTAACCGCCAGCGACCCATTACTGACCAAGGTTGTGCAATATACAAGGAATGGATGGCCTGCAAGGGCTAAAGCACTGGAACGAAGATTACTCTCTTTTTTCGACCGCAGACTAGAGCTTTCGCTGGCCCACCGCTTGCTCTATTGGGGCCGTAGGGTTGTCATTCCAGACGACCCGCAGCATAGAATGTTGTACATGTTGTACGAGAGTGATCAAGGATCATCGGCAATGAAGGCAATCGCTCGGTCGGCTTTCTGGTGGCCTGGGATGGACAACGACATCGAACAAATGTCAGCGAGGTGCACAAGCTGTATTCAAAATCGACCAATGCTCGCATCTGCCCCGCCAGTTAGCTGGCCGACATGCCAGGAAATCTGGTCGATAGTACATGTAGATTTTGCGGGGCCAATGAATGGGAGCATGATCCTTGTTCTTGTCGATGCTCACAGCAAATGGATCGAGGCCGTGCCAATGAAGCAGGCGACCACATCTTCGACTATCTCTTGCCTGCGCAGCTTGTTCAGCAGGTTCGGCATTCCGCGCACCCTTGGTTCAGATAATGGAACGCAGTTCACTTGTCAACAGTTTGCCGATTTCATGAATAAGAACAACATAACTCACCTGCGCACGGCTGCGTTTCATCCACAGTCTAATGGCCTGAAAAAGATTAACCAGGGCCGATTAGAAGATTGCCTTTGCAGACTACTCTTCGATGACCGGAGAACCCCCCTCGCATCGGGCAAGTCTCATTCGGAGCTTCTCCTGGGCTACCAAATTCGGTCTCGTCTGGACACGTGTCTTCCTCCCTTGGTTGCAGGTAGAGCGGGTGAATCAGACGAGTGGGCCCTAGCCCCGGACACGAATGTTTACATCCGCGACTTTGGCAAGGGTGAAAAGTGGAAGACTGGTACGGTGAAGTCAGCCGATGGAGCGAGGATGGTGACAGTACAGACGCGAGAGGGCCTTGTTCGGAGACATGTGGGTCAAGTTCACACAAGGGAGAGACTCGATTGAACCGCAACGTGTCAGGGATGGTGAAAGCATGCCCGATCTCGGGAAACTACGCAAGAAACTTCCGGATCGGGGCCAAATGTGAAGGCGTAACTCCGTGAGTCACCACACCAGCTGTAGGCATCATCCCCAACCCAAGACCAGGACCAGGAAAAGACGACCAGTGAAATCACAATGACCACAGAACTTCGACGCTCAACACGACAGCGGAGACCTGTGCAGCGTCTCCAGTATTAATGATGGAGAAGTGTTGTAACTGAAGTGTAACCCGTATCAGTTCTTGGCTCAGCTATAGCCAAAGCTTCTATCTCTTGTTTCGCTTACCTTGTTTACCCTTTCGCTCTTTCCATTATGTATTTATATTTGCAACGTACACCGAAAATAAACGCCCATTCTACCAGATTGTCAGTGATGTAACAGCTTTGCTGCAAGCTCTTCTGCAGTAAACACGCTCACGGTAGCTCTTCGAAGACCCCTGCGCAGGCTTTATGACAGTAGGTGTGACAACTAACCGACTTGGGTCTCCCGCAAACCGTTTCGAATATTAGAGAACCTGTCTTATGCCATTACCATTTTGGATCGTCAAGCGTGCTCTTTCAAGGAGTATGCAACGGTTTTCACTAAAGCCTCTTTCAAGGTCAGCATTACCATGCGCAATGGAGATCAGCGCCATTACCCTGCAGAGCAAAGGAACCTTTGTTGATCCGTCAGCCTTTGACAGGTCAAAAGCTTTCTTCCAGTGTTCATCAAGACTCGGGGACAAGTCTGTTTCCATAGGTTCAAGCTGAAAAAAGGTATACCGATCCATCAAAGCTGAAACCTTACTGGGCAGG
The DNA here is from genome assembly GCA_030522465.1 of Rhipicephalus appendiculatus. Lineage (NCBI taxonomy): Eukaryota > Metazoa > Arthropoda > Arachnida > Ixodida > Ixodidae > Rhipicephalus > Rhipicephalus appendiculatus. Next base: position 706 of record JALIZH010024982.1, on the reverse strand, counting down.
ATTACTTGAGAAAGTCTGGTAACAAGCATGGCTCAGGTCACTCGAATAAATTTCTCTCTATCTATTTAGGTTCCGAGTGAAGACAAGAGAGGCTTTGAAGATTGGGTTTGTCTAAGGGCAGGCTTGATAGCAGATACTCCGTGCATTTAACATAAAAACTTCTGGACACCCAACCTGAAGGTTTGTTTTTCTGGTGCCTCCCAGCTGGTAATGGCAGCTTCGATATCCTCTCCAACCTCCACTTTCGCTTTCCAGAATGCAGATAAAGGAGGCTGCACAGAAGCACGTTCTCTCCAGTTTTTGTTTCATATGCCTCTATTTTGATTAAATTTCCACAAAGCTTGTGCATAAGTGCCTCCATTTCATCAAAAAAGGCGGTGTACTAACGGTTCGTTGTTCTGAAACACCAAAAAGTCAATGAAAAGATTAAAACATACCTCCTGAACAGCACTTTGGCATAAAATGTTTCGCCTGAAAATGCTTCCAACAAGCGTGCATGCATTCTCCCTGCCGTGCGACATGCACAGTCTCACAAAATAATGCTCTTAATAGCGTCAAAATAGTTCTATGAGGCGGCTCAGAGATGGACCAAGGGCTGAGCCATCTTGAGTTTAAATGGCGAAAGAAGATGTTTTTCTGGCAAACCGATCATTTCCCGGTTGGCCTTCATTGAAGCACTCCCGACGGCAGAAGACTTGAAGTAGCA
>JALIZH010024981.1:0-25414 GCA_030522465.1 Rhipicephalus appendiculatus | reverse complement strand
GAGTGAATCTCACAAAAAATAACAGAATAAGGGAGTCAACATCTCCGAAGTATAAAACAGAGGTCATTGGTGGTACAAAAAGACGTAATTGAAAATGAGCCTCGTTAGCTAGCGGCCGAAAGTATTGTGTTATGTCTTATTTCTAGATGTCTCCTTTTGTGGCTTTTTTTTCTCGCAATTCTATGAGCACATGTTGGTCATCAATTGATATCGCACATCACAACAACCAGCTACTGATTATCTTCGAGAGGGCATACGAGGGCACTACCTTAAAAAACAAGAGCAAGTACCATCAATTGAGACCCGAACTACAATTCTGTACATGCGAGTGGATCTTACGCACTTTGTAAAATTGCGCGAAACTGGCTGATGTAGAATATCTGCATTAGTGCACAGCAGTGCTCATGTATGTGTTTCAGATTGTTATGCTGTAGAAGATATGCAAAGTCTGCACTCTTCCTCTTGTTTCAGGTCACATGGTCGTTCTCCAAACATGTCCGGGAGAAAACTGCACCTGCAGTTCGAAATGAGTCACTGTAGGTACCATCGCATGCGTCACAAGAATCGTAGTCTGTTTCGAGTGGAGAAGTAGTCGTGCGGTTCTCGATATTATAAAAGCCACGCAATACAGTGCTCACCATCTAACTTTGTGTCCTTGTGCCGGCTCTTGCCATGAAGTTTATTGAGTGCAACAAAAATTTTGATAATCCAGAAAAGTGTACTGCCTTTGTGCCATTTATTGTTGTTTTCGTTGCTTTTTTCGATGCCCCACATGCCTTGTAGGTGACTTGAATTTTTCATTGACCGTGAGATACATCTTGACGTTATCTACGTGAGGGTGTATACGTCACCCACGCGGTGCGCGGAGGAATGTGACACTGCTGTATCTGCAGTGTGGCCTTGTGCTAAGTACATGTAAATAAATGTTTCAATTTTTTGTAGAAAGGCCTGTTTGAGTTTCTAAATAGCCTATATATCACACAGAGCCAGGGGTAAGCTTTAAATACTGTTCTGGCGGTGCGGAATATCACCGAGAGTGGTGTGCGATGTTCTGTAAGGCTTATTGATGAAAGACGCCATGCCAACGCCGGCCGGCGTAACTATGCTGGCGTAACACTCACACAACCGCAAAAAGAGGTTCAGAGCGAATTTTACAAGCGAAGCTCATTACCTACAGCGCACGCATTCCCAGGGGGGTTACCTTTCGCAGCTCGCCTCAGTATCAACCTTTACGTCTACAGGAATAAAGCGGGTAGAGGAGAAAGGGGAAATAGTGACGGCGGCGCTTGCCCCGGCGTAATGTGTTGCCGCTGCTACTGTAAGAATAAGACCACTGCGAGAAACCGGAGATGGCGAGACGGCGCTGCAGGCTCACACCGGAGGAACAAGAGGAGAGGAGTCGACAGCAGCGCTGCGAATACAGAAAGAGTAAGCGGCACCATGCACAAGCGTAGGATGCGTCTAGACACCCCGAGTCAGAAGAAAAACGTCGCCGTCCGCAAGTTCTCGCCGGAGGAACTGAGGGAAAGGTGTCAACAGTAGAAACGTAAAGGCAGCGTCGCTAGTAATACGTTATCACATGAGTGCTGCAGAAGGAAAGCAACTATGTACAGATGCCGCTCGAAGTAACCAAGCAATAGACGGTACAGTCTAACATTAATGACGAGTAATATCTTCTCTGATTCGCTTTACGATGGCTTATATTGGCATGTGTCGGCCAATTGACGGATTAATGTCGACTAGTGTTAGACAATGTAGCCTACAGAATCGCCATGGGCACTCGATAATGTGAAGGGGCTTGTCACGTTAACGACAAGTGTAATGACCGAGAAAGTGGCATCACACACATGCAGCATCCGGCCCATATGTGGCCGCAGCACTATTTAGGCTTGTACACATGCCAATTGAGCGCCCGTGGCATAAGCTTTGGGCACCGCACTCTGTGTATGGCAGCTTACATTCATTGATTCGTTGATTCCTCGATTCAATCATTCATTCTTGGAGGTGGCTGATGAGCAAATGGTAGGATGTGAGCGACTTGTACGGGGATAACGTAAACATATCCACGGAGTGAATGATGATGAGTGGGCGAAGCTCCGGAGTTTCATCGGTAAAAACCGTGAATCTTTCGGGAATCTTGCCCAGTACATCATCAAAGACGTGACAAACACTGTGTGTATATATTAAGAAATTTCCTTTATTCGTGAGCCCTGATTTTCCGTTTTCGTACTGGAGCCATGTTTTCTTCGTTGGTCGTGAGCCGTGGTGGTTACCGTTTACATAAGCCGTGGTTTCCGTTCCGCCTTCATTATAACGGCTTTATGGTGGGTGAAGTGGAGGGATAGGGGTTCTTGGATGGGTCGTAGTGGGAAGTTCGCAAAGACATGCAAGCAAGATCAAGGAATGGAGTCAACCTGGGCGACTGTTTTCCATTCAGCGATGCAGGTTCCTCGGATGGTTGTGGGTTGCATGTGGTCGAACGATTCACGTACTAGCTAAGCAGCACCTCAGCGCCATCTAGTGATCAATCTGAGACCTAGAGGTGGCTACTACGACGACGACGGACGACTACTACGACGTCGCCGGACTAGCCTACGCCTTAAGGAGCTTCTCCACTAAAAGTTCGGGAGTTGGGCGGCTGGCAAAGCAGACCGCAGGGTCGCGACTTTTCGAACAAAAAAGAAATGTGTTCGTATGGTCGAAGAAGGGCGAATTAGAACGCACAGAAAGAAACTAAGATCGAAGTTAAGATCGAACGCTGGTGCGTAAAAGGCCGGTTTTAATGCAGCCTCTTGTAGGTCTGGCACAAAATAACGACATTGTTAACCATCTGGGGTTTGTTTGAGCGTTTGGAAGGCGTCATCCTCTGTTGTTTTCGTGATATTCAACATGTTTTCGTTGAATATCACGAAAACAACAGAGGATGACGCCTAGAGTAGGGAAAGGGGGGGTTAGCATAGGAGAGGAGATAGAGGGGGGAGGGGACGCGCATGCGCTGTGGCGTGTGTGGGCCACTCCGTAGAGTAGAAGATTCCTAGAGGAGAGAAAGGGGGGTGAGCGTAGGAGAGGAGAGAGAGGGGGGAGGGGACGCGCATGCGCTGTGGGGGGTGTGGGACGCGGGAAGGAGGGATGGACGGAGCACAAGTTATCCTGATCCTTTGCATTTTCTCTAAACACTCAATGAGAGACGCCTTTCCACTCTCTTAAATGCAAATTATTACCAGTTGTTCATATATATCACTCAAAATAGTCTTTATTGCAATGCGCCAGCATTAATTACTTCGCTCATTGCGCGATCCTGCTCTAGCCCGAAAGCCATGGTATATATATTACGCCTCTCACCGCAATCACCGCAATCTTTCACGTCACTGAACAATGCACCTGCTGCCTACTTCCCTCACAGCCAATTACACCGACGTCGACACCGTCGCCAACGCCGGCATTACTCCGAACCGAGCTTTATAAAAGTATCGCGCTAAAATCACCAAAGAAAGGCGAAGACGTCGACGGGTGAAGGTAGCACAAGCTAGTGCTTTGGTGCAGGGAGAGACATGCCTGAAGGATTCAGGCGACTTCAGGTGGTGGTTGGAGCTTCTATATTTTTATTTATTTATTTATTTGACAATACGTGATTGTCGTGGTGCAGGAGACGAAAGGCGACGTTATGAGTCACCTCACTAGGCCTCTAGTACCACACTGTACATTCGTCACACAACGCAACTGCATTGGAAAAAAAAGAAAATAGAAGAGCGCAATGACATTGATTGAAGATGCCCTTTTAAGTGACAAGCACTTTCGGGGCCCGTGTTATCGTATCCTCTCGTCGTCTCATGAAGCTTGGCGTAACGCTGGCAAAAGCACGTGTAGCATAGTCATCTGTAGCATATTGAGTGCGCGCACACGCGAAGGAGAAGTGTTCTTCCTCTTGTACTTCGACCGCCTTGATGATGATGTGAAGTAGGGAGCGCTTTTGGGTACCTGGCTACCCTGGCTGCCGTATGCTGTCGTTGCTTCGAGAACGCTGGCAGAACTACTTATAAAAATAGAAAAAAAGGAAGGATGCGAGAAATAGAAATGTAGAGAAAGATGGGGGGAAAAATTGGAAGAAAAAAGATGAACAGAAATAAAAAAGCAACAAATCTGGAATAATTGAAAGACACTTTTTAAATTCAGAAATGTGTTCGGCGAACTCCTGAGCCCGTTGAGGCGGGGTCGGTCAGAGTGGAACGCGATGCACCCGTCTCCCTTTTTCCATGATTGGACACGCTGGGCACAGCGACGCTACGCATGCAAAGCGCGAGCGCTGTAGAGTCCGACGCGAGCCGCGACCGACGCGATCGGCGGTGACCTGGCACCGTGCCAGGGCACGGACGGGAGGACGGACGGACGTGAGCATGAGGCATTATAGGCTTTCGCCTTAAAAGAGAAAAAGGAAGAAAGATAAAAGCAAGGAGAAACAAAGAAGGCTGCCGGGCTGCGCACTTCCTTCAGGTTTAGAACGACTAGTTCGAAGCTGCGTTAATTTCTTTTCAGGGAATTCGTAGCACCGTCTTAAACGACTCTATTGCGCGCATATTTTTATTGTGTTAGCAATTATATGGACATTCTCGGCTGCTTTTACAGCGAACGCTGTTATGAGATCACAACAAGGGGTCGTTTCTGCGCCGTAGTTGTCCGCCGCCGCCGCCACCGCCGCCGCCGGTGTCCGTAACCAATATCGCATGAAATAAGAAAAAAACTAAATAAATAAAAAAAACACGTATGACAGAACCGGAATCGAACCCGGGTCCTCTACGTGGCAGCCCAGCACTCTACCACTGAGCTACTCCGCTGCTTGAAACTGCGGTGCAAACTGACCCTATGCAGGCTTCATGTCGGGTAAGGAATCGCGTTAACGTGTGTTGTAAAGCGTTTTAGAGCAGTAAAGTAAGAACCAGGCGTCACACAATGCGAATTGCGTAACGAGTTCAATGCTCCAACCCATTACAAAAGCCTGAGGCACAATTCTTCATCGTCGTCAGCCACAGCATCAACAAAGTGCACATAATGCGTCACAAGAGTGTAGCGGCTACCGCGCTATTCCGAAGAATGACGAATAATTGCATAGTAGACGCTTCCCCACTACACAAAAATTATGATGATTTATGGCGTAGTGGGTACCATGCAATTGCGCTTGTAGTAGTTGCCCCAAGAGTGTTTAAAAAAGGTTCAGAAAGGCCGCTCTCCCAGCTTCCGCTGTGACTGTGCTGCGCGTTCTGCGCAGGCCTGGCGGTTTTTTTTTGCCGTCGGCGTCATACCCCGTATATATATATATATATATATATATATATATATATATATATATATATATATATATATATATATGTATATATATATATATATATATATATACCTTTATTACTACCTTTATTAAATTTCGCAAGCATCACTTCTTACATAGTGGGACCACGCTCTGGTCAGAGATCTGTGGGAATAAAGCAGAATATATATTACGCCATCTTCAAAGGCATGTACGCGGGTGTTCCAAACTTGAACGTTAGCAGGCGATTCTCTCGATGGCGCGCATGTTGGCGACAACACCAAAGGCAGAGCGAGAGCCTGCACAGCGACGGAACATTCTGGGCAAGGGATGGCTAATTATCTGTTTTAAATTAATTAACCATTCACCTGTTAGATAATTATGAGCACTCTAGCCAGCTTTTTCAATCAATTAATCTACATTTTCGGCACGGAAAATGCTGATGGTACTCATGCTTCGCCTCATTTCTTCAGTTGGCTAAACAAAAGCGAACAAAAAAAGCAAGTACAAAACAGTTTGACGAGCAGTAATATATTGTTTGTAATCTGCTTAATATAATTGCTACTAATAACGAGTGAATTGATAATGTGACAAAAAGGAGCTACTTGGTTCACGTTGGCTTGGTGATGCGCTTATGGTAGCGAGACGCTACAAAGTACACAGGACAGTGTTAACAGGACTAGCGCAAACTTAAACTGGTTTTTTTATTTTTCATGCGTAGACATAGTCATAGTGAAACGTGCATAATGAGAGTTTCTTGTTTAATCTTGCCGCTACGTGCTCTTGGTAGGTGCAGCCCGCTCTCTCTGGTGGTTGGCGTGCTATTGGAAAAAGTGCGGTTTTCTTTCTGAACAGCCCTCGCATAAATAAAATTCCACAAAAACCCGTGAAAGCGATAGTACACTTCACCCCGCCTATGTGACGTCCATCATGAACTCGATTTCAGGAGCAGCCAGTTTTATCCAAGGCACACTGACGCATGTTTCGGAGTGAATTGATAAACAACATCTGGCAGTAGGCTGAACGAAGCTGGCTTTCAGGGGGTGCTATCGCGGAACGATTCCTTTTTCTATTCCAATTCTTTTCCGCGTGGCGTCGAAGCTTACGTCAGCAGTGGGCGGGAACGCGCGACGCCGGCTCCCGTTGTGTGGTAACATCATTTTGACGTCAGGCTTTTTTACGGCTGCTTGATGGACAGACGCTTCGACCAATCACAGACGGCTAATGGCGGCGAAAAGAATAGAAAAAGGAATAGAATCGTTCCGCGATAGCACCCGAGGTATGATTAAATGATGAGATATTGTTGAATGGGGAGCGCTGCTGCAATGCTGTGGAACATCCGCTGCCGCGATCAAGTGTCACTTAATACCTGAATTAACGAGCTTTTGCGCAAAGAAAGCATGTAAGACTACGGAAAACTTGGGGACACGGCACTGTGGCTTCCTCGTCTGTTAAGTTCAATCTGTTAAGTTCATCGTTCACTCACGCCAAACAACATCAGCAGTATCAACTAGACAACCTCGTTGAAACGAGATATTCTCGTTGTCGCATCGGACCGTCGGACGGCCGCAGCCCATGACAGAGCGAGAGACGTGTGACGTCACGCCTTTCGTGGCGCCCTCTTGCTGTCGATGCTCTGATCACTGTGGCCAACGTGATACGTAGGAGTCGAGCCACTGAGCCTCGGAGTGCGTGCGACATCACCGGCACGATAGACATCGAGCAAAATTTGCTTGTAACGTGAAATAATTACTGATTGGAATGAAGTGGTGCTTAAGTGCGCCATTTTTTGCAAGACATCGCTCGTTTTCAAAAGCACTAGCGAGATATCGAGCCGCGATTCAAGGATACTTCACAGATATATACAGGAACGCCGGCCGTCTCGGCTCGCTGGTTCGCTTCGCTTCCACCTTTTCTCTTCACATTGATGACGTCAAGAAAGTTCATTGCGTATGTTGGCGCATTTCATAGTGTAAAGCTTACACTTATGGTCCAAGCAAGCGCTCTTTCACGAACTCGCGTGTGCTCGGAAAAGGTGCAAGCGACGATGGGCGTCCGCGTCGCAAGACCTGCGTATCGGAGTCGCGACAGTCGTCGGGCTGTTGCGATGTGATTGTCGCTCCCGAAAGCGTAGTTTTATTGATTATTTTCCCCTAGAATGAAGCCTGGCTGGGCAAAATTGTTTGTTTCGTGCTTCATTACGAGGATACTAAGTCTTCGAAATGTGCATTCCGAGACGCTCTATGCGGGTGGAGACTGCGGCTCATTGCTCTATCGCCCCCCATGTGTGCTGAATCGCCGGACGCATCATGCCGGTCATCCGACGCCGCACGTCGGATCGGACGCTAAATCGTACCGCCTGTTTCTCCCTTAAGGCGCCGTTGCCATATAGGTCCAAGCTATATACCTCCTTCATTGCCGGCAGAATTAATTAATTCGTTTATTCATAGCCGTCATGATGGCAAAATCAGATTTATAGTTCCAGTCAGTAACAGTTGGAACCAGACACTTCAGGCTCTGGAAGTGTAGAAGTTGACATCGCTGAGCTTAGCGGCGTCATTTAATTCGTCAATTAAACTGACTTTAACGTATGTTGACAGCTAATCCTTCACGGCGTGATCGCCAGCTCCACTTTGTATTGGAGGATTTCGTTGGCTTAGGCTGCATGAGCAGGCGACTCGAGGTGATGGTTGCCGCTTCTTTTGATTGAACCTGCTCTTTGCTTGTCATGGATGTCGCAGCAGAGTGGCAAGCGGCATCATTCGGGCATTTTAATTTTGCAGTCATTTGGCAAAAGGATGAACTGGAATTTCAATTTGTTTATTGCAGTACTCTTTATTGTAAAGTACGTAAAAAAAGCTAATTGAGCAGACAGCCCAGCTATGCAACATAACCAGGTCGCGCACGGAGGGTTTCCAGGTTGACTTAAGCTAGGTCTACCCCTGTTATAATTGGCTCCGTTTGCACTCCTCAGCGGTAATTTTTGCGCCCGTATCGGGACAGCTATAATGCATCTCTCCGTACCAGTACCCTAAATAGAATACACCTTCTTTAAACGCCCATTGTGTCTTGTACAAATGGTGCGGGCCACCTTACTACTCTCCCAAATGCAAAGTATGTGTAACCACAGGCGCTCGATAAAGAAAAAGAGGCGCGGCTTGTTGCGTGCCTCGAAAGAGGCGGGAGCGGCCTAATTGAGGCGGTTGCCACTATAGCACCATAAGACGGGTGGCACCAAGGTTTGTGTTGCGTGTTTTCATTCGGAGCCTCGAAACACTTCTCTGTATGTACTATTTCTTAGGAAGCAAGGATCTATAATTTCATAATTTTTACTTTGAGCGCCTTTGAGTGCGATACGTATAGTTCTGGTCGCCAACATTGACATCCTTTGTGGTCGTTCAAGGATGCCACAAAACACTGTGTCTTCTCCACATGCTCAAATTTGGAGGGATACAGCGGCTCGAGCACTCAACAACCATCTTTTTTTTTTTTTTTAAAGGCGCGTGGCTCTACGCCTATTAGTGCCAGCGTGGACAAAACTGTCAAGAGAACGTTTCCGCTTGTGTTTCTGAGCGACACAACTAGTCGCACCTTTGGTTTTTTTTTTTTTTTTTTTTTTTTTTTTTTTTCTCGAACGCCCGTCGTGTACCTATGCATATACAACACTCCACATTGTCTCTATTCTTGACTGATTGTGTGACCAGCATATCTTGACTGATTGTGTGACCCTTCTGTCGCCAGAAAGTCGCGCCAGATAAGAGGAACATGTATTACATCACCTTCAAGGCGGTGTACGTAATTGTTCGAAAACCAAACGTTCGCAGGCGATTGAATACATGGCGCCCACGTGCCAGACAACGCCAATGGCAGAACAAGCTCATTCGCGGCAACCTCGGCGATCTGTAGCGAGGGAACGTTCTGGCCATGCTGTGGCCGATTAGCTTCTTAAAGTGAATAATAGTTCACGGGATGAGCCCTTAATAGCTGTCTTTGCAGACTTTTTTTCCATCGATTATTCTGCATTTTTTGGGGGGAGGTGGTATTCGTGCTTCTCACGCTAGAGCCATTTATTTCGTTGGCCCAACAAACACGAAGAACACTACGGCGTAATAGGTTGATTAGCTATATTATTTTCTTTGCTAACTACGAAGTATAGTTGGTAATAACGACAAGTGAATAGATAAACAATATCAGGTATGAAGTAAACAACGCAGGATTTCAGCGGATGAAGAAGTGATGAGATGTGATCGAACGAGAAGTGTTGCTGCAATGTTGTGGAACATCAACTGTCGCAAGATCAACATGAAACGTCAAAGTTTCAGTACGCAGCTCTTATGCGTCCGTTCCGGAGTGGCGTCGGCGTCATCGTAACCGGCAGTGTGAACGAAGACTAGAGAGAGGGGAATGCGGAGAGCTGCGGTGGACGAAACACGGCGATAACGAAAAGAGCGCGCGGAGGAGGGTACGACAGTGACGAGACTACAGGTAACACGGCGGCCACCCGCGGCGACACATTAGTGCGCGCAGTAGTGTGATTGCCGATGACGTCATCAGTAAGGTATGCGGCGAGGGGGGTCCACCGATATCGTATATAGAAATAAAGCGCTGTATGAACGGAGGTTTGTCTGTTGTAGCTGTTGTGGAACGTGCCCATGCGCTGCCATCCGTGGTCTCCCGCTTAACGATGCAGTCGCGCGTCAGCTTATCGCAAAATGAAAACACCTAAACAGGCTCGCTCACAATTCGAATTAGGCAGTAGTGTAATCGTCGGTCACTTTTTTAGGAGCGAAGCTCCTTACGCCGGCACCCCACCGTCGCCGTTGAAGCTCCCTGGCACGGTGCCAGCTGTGGCGTCTCCTCCTCACGCGGGAGGATGAATGATCCTTATGAGCGCTGGGACGCTGATGGCGTCTGCACGATGCGCAAAGCGCGAGAATACGAACGCATGCGAAACGGCGGCACATTAGTATCCGTCTCCCTCTTTCTTCGTCTCTGCCCTCTCCCCTCAAACCGGCAAACACGCGAACCATCGCTTCACCCTGTCGTCCGCCCAGTGCTTGGTCCGTTGCCTGGATCGACAATGAAACGCCGCACGCGCCGAACGTCGCGTGCGTCCCATTTCTAAGGAGCTTCGCTCATCGGTTGTATTCGTACACGGAAGAACTGCTACTTTTCGTCTGTCCTCCAGCGAAGCAATAGCGAAACGCGCAGCGCCGGGAGTTAGACGTAGATGAAGAGTGAAGATGAGGCGAAACTCTCGCAAAGCTTTGCGTTTGCCTCAACTGCGCATGCGTCTTACGCTAACCTCTTGCGGGCTCCCGTTAAGTGCCAGAAATAGCGAGTGACCACAACGAGCGCTAACTTTTTAAATAAATTCGTAGCAAAGGGTTACCTATTGCAGACATTTGTTTATTTCGCAATTTTTTATTTCGTTAAAGGATAAAATCTAATTTCAATTTATTTATTGACGTAGTCTTCATTTTGCGGGTTATAAGTAAAGCTAATTGAGTAGGCAGCCTAGGTGTGCATCATAACCCGACCGAGCACGCACACTTGCCATGATGACTTAAGCTAGGTGTGTCCTTGTATTTGGCTCGGTCGATACTCCCTTACCTTGAAAAAAAAAGCCCCCACCTCCCCGAAGGGAAATCGTGAGGAAATGCGAATGCATTTCGCGCGCGCTTCACTCCATTTATATATGGTGGTTGTGGTTTGAAGAAGGAAAAGGCGCCTAATTTCTGCAGCCCGGTCGGGAGCACGGCGCAGCGCCTTTTTTTTTTTTTTTTGCTTTTTCTTGTTTTTTTAATTTTTTTATTTATATTTTTAATTTTTTTTTTTCATATATAGCTCCGCCGAGCTCCGCCGCAGACCGCTTTTAGTTAACGCGCACGCTGCGAATTTTTATTGTTCAACAACGCACAGGAGAAATTTCCCACCGGCACCACCTTGGAGGTCAAGATTCATTGCCATATATACGGGGTGGCCAGTGAACGGTTGTGCAGCGCGAGCAGTCGGTTTTTTCAACCAAGAAACTCGCTAGCAGACGCTGCCTGTGTCGGCGTCGCCAGGCGAGAGAGGGAGAGGGGGGAGCGTAGGAGAGGAGAGAGGTGGGGTGCGCATGCGCAGTGGGGAGTGTGGACGCTGCGGGCAGAGATGCCTAGAGAAGAGAGGGGGAGCGTAGGAGAGAAGAAGAGAGGTGGGACGCGCATGCGCAGTGGGAGTGTGGACGGCGCGGGCAGGGATGCCTAGAGGAGAGGGGGGGGAGCGTAGCAGGGGGAGAGAGGAGGGGAGGCGCATGCGCAGTGAGGGTGTGGTTGCCGCGGGGAGGGATGCCTAGGGGGAGAGAGAGAGGGAGAGAGGAGGTTTTTTATCTTTATTTTTTTGAAAGGGTTTGCGCATGCGCAGTAAGGGCGGTCACGCCGTACACCACCACCACCGGATTAAGCTTCGCCATAAGATGCTTCACATCTAACACCTGCCGGCGCGCACACCTCCTCAACCTATCCTCCTACTCCTCCTCCGCGGACAACGCCAACGCCAACGCCGGATGCCTGACATAGCCCGACTATGAAATGCATTCGCATTTAAAAAACTAAGTTGCACATTGAGTCACGGGAGAGATCCTTCCACTTTCCTAAATGCGATGTATAATGTCACGTGATCGCAACGCTGAAGAAAGCAGCAGTTGGCTGGCTCAAGACGGAGCTTTTTATTTGGGCGAACATGTGCCCGGGAAAAGAATACGCCGGGTCTGCGCGGAAAACGCAGCATAGCCACAGCGAAATCGGGAAAAGCGCCATTTCTAGAACGATTTATAAACTCTCTTGAGACTACTAATACAAGTACGCCCGCAAGGTACCCACTACGCCATTATTAGATGCGAAGCGTCTTATGGCGAAGTTCAATCCGGTGGTGGTTGGGGTGGTGGTGGTGGTGGTGGTGGTGTGTGGCCGACCACAATTACTGCGCATGCGCAAACCCTTTCAAAAAAGATAAAGATAAAAAGCCGGCAGATCCCACGCACTGTGGGAATCGATGTAATGCGAAGCAACCAGGAAGGAGGAAATCATGCTTTACATAAATTGCATGTCATGTTTGACATCTTAGGACATGTCATTTATGTTCGTCATACAGTCTTGTAGAGCAGAAATTTCGGTGTATATCAATCAAGCGAACTGGACGCAGGCGCACCATGAGCGTGACATGTAAATGGCGTTTAGATGACACGCATGCCAAGATTTTCATGTTACCACCTGCCAATTATGTTCGTTATACAGTCATATGTTCGTTATACAGTCATGTCACTCAATACCAAATTTGGTGTATATCAAGCCAACGAAACGGCCACGAGCGCGCCATGAGCGTAGCATGCAAGTCATGTCGCACATGACATGTCATGTTTACCATATTACCACTTCATTTTTGTTCGCCATACAGTCACGTCACTCAATACCAACATGGTGTATATCAAGCTAACGAAACTGTCGCGAGCGGGCCATGAGCGTGGCATGCAAGTCATGGCGCACATGACAAGTCATCATTTCCGTATTACCACTTGTCATTTATGTTCGTCATACATTCACGTCACTCAATCCCAAATTTGGTGATATCGAGCTAACAAAATGGCCGCGAGCGCGCCATGAGCGTGGCATTGAAGTCATGTCGCACATGACATATCATTATTTCCATATTACCACTTGTCATTTATGTTCGTCATACAGTCACGTCACTCAATACCAAGTTTGGTGTTTATCAAGCTAACGAAACGGCCGCGAGCGCGCCATGAGCGTGGCATGTAAATCATAGTTTTCATGACAAGTTAGCCATGATTTTCTTGATGTGACCAGCCATTTATGTTCATCATACCGTCATATTATGCCATACCAAATTTGGTATAAATCCCATTAACGGTACGGCCAGGAGAGCACAAAGTCGTAGGTGGCTAGATAGATAGATAGATAGATAGATAGATAGATAAATAGATAGATAGATAGATAGATAGATAGATAGATAGATAGATAGATAGATAGATAGATAGATAGATACGCTCAAAGTCGCCGAAGTTTGCTAAATGCTTCGCATTTAAAAACCTCCTCTCCCCCTCTCTCTCCTCTAGGCATCCCTCCCCGCGGCGACCACACCCTCACTGCGCATGCGCGTGCCCTCCTCTCTCCCCTCCTACGCTCCCCCTTTCTCCTCTAGGCATCCCTGCCCACGGCGTCCCACACCCCCTGCGCATGCGCGTCCCCCCTCTCTGTCCTCTCCAACGCTCCCCACCTCTCTCTCCTCGCGACGCCGACGCAGGCAGCGTCTGCTAGCGAGTTTCTTCAAGCTTGAAAAAAATTGGCCGCGTATCTGCGTGCTTCGCTGCAAATGTCGTCGAAAGACGATAGCCTTGTGCCGGCCGTACTACTATATTTTGCCTTGCCTCAGACAGCGCCTACTCTACGTTGAATTGGCCGCATCTGGCTGGCATTGAGAAAAAAATTGAAGGACACTTTGTACATTCTAAAGTGTGTTCGGCGAAAGCGTGTGGCCATTCCACTGACGGAAAGACGGACGGAAAGACCGACGGACGGACAGACGCACGGACGGACAGACGGACATCCGGACGGACGGACATCCGGATGGACGGGCGGACAGACGGACGGACGGACGGACAGACGGACATCCGGACGAACGGACGGACATCCGGATGAACGGACGGACAGACGGACATCCGGACGGACGGACATCCGGACGGACGGACGGACAGACGGACGCCCATCCGGACGGACGGACAGACGGACATCCGGACGGACGGACATCCGGACGGACGGACGGACAGACGGACATCCGGACGGACGGTCGGACGGACATCCAAACGGACGGACGGACGGACGGACATCCGGACGGACGGACGGACGGACATCCGGATGGACAGACGGACGGACGGACAGACGGACATCCGGACGGACGGTCGGACGGACATCCAAACGGACGGACGGACATCCGGACGGACGGACGGACGGACATCCGGACTGACGGACATCCGGACGGACGGACATCCGGACGGACGGACGGACAGACGGACATCCGGACGGACGGACGGACATCCGGATGGACGGACGGACAGACGGACATCCGGACGCACGGACGGACGGACATCCGGACAGACGGACATCCGGGCGGACGGATGGACGGACATCCAAACGGACGGACGGACGGACGGACATCCGGACGGACGGATGGACAGACGGACATCCTCACGGACGGACGGACATCCGGATGGACGGACGGACAGACGGACATCCGGACGCACGGACGGACGGACATCCGGACGGACAGACGGACATCCGGACGGACGGACATCCGGATGCACGGACATCCGGACGGACGGACATCCGGACGGACGGACATCCGGATGCACGGACATCCGGACGGACGGACATCCGGACGGACGGACGGACATCCGGATGGATGGACGGACGGACAGACGGACATCCGGACGCACGGACGGACGGACATCCGGACTGACGGACATCCGGACGGACGGACAGACGGACATCCGGACGGACGGACATCCGGATAGACGGACGGACAGACGGACATCCGGACGGACGGACGGGCAGACGGACATCCGGACGGACGGACGGACCTCCGGACGGACGAACAGACGGACGGACGGACATCCAAACGGACGGACGGACGGACGGACATCCGGACGGACAGACGGACATCCGGACGGACGGACATCCGGACGGACGGACGGACGGACAGACGGACATCCGGACGGACGAACGGACATCCGGACGAACGGACATCCGGACGGAAGGACAGACGGACATCCGGACGGACGGACATCCGGATGGACGGACGGACATACGGACATCCGGACGCGCGGACGGATGGACAGACGGACATCCGGGCGGACGGACATCCGGACGGACGGACGGACATCCAAACGGACGGACATCCGGACGGACGGACGGACAGACGGACACCCGGACGGACGGACGGACATCCAAACGGACGGACGGACGGACATCCGGACAGACGGACATCCGGACGGACGGATGGATGGACGGACATCAAACGAACGGACGGACGGACATCCGGACGGACGGACGGACGCCGGACGGACGGACACCGGACGGACGGACACCGGACGCCGGACGGACACCGGACTGATGGACACCGGACGGACGTGAGCATGAGACATTAAAGGTTTTCGCCTTAATAAAGGAGGCGCTGCGCGAGATATGTACGTCATTGAAAAAATTACACCATCTCCCGCTAAAGGGAACCATGTGTAGATGCGAAGCAGCGGGCTCTAACGCTTACAATGGCGGCGGCGTTGACGCTGGCGCTTATCGCGGCGTTGCGCAGGAGATAAATCTGGGGAGGCGCAATCACGCAGTGATGGACCGGTGTTTGCTACTGGAACATGCCAATCGCTGCTCATGGGCAATGAGAGACAGAAGACTCCGATGGACACAGAGACCCGCAGTCCGCTTTTAGTTAACGCGCAGGCTGCGAATTTTTTCTCGTTCGGCAACGCACAGGAGAAATCTCCCACCGGCACAACCTCGCAGGTCAAGATCCAGTGCCTATATATAAGGGGTGGCCAGTGAACGGTTGTGCAGCGCGAGCAGTCGGTTTTTTTAATCAAGAAACTCGCTAGCATACGCTGCCTGCGTCGGCGTTGCGTGGCTACACAGGTGGAGCGTAGGAGATGAGAGAGGTGGGAGGGGACGCGCATGCGCAATGGGAGTGTAAACGCCGCGGGAGGGATGCCTATAGGAGAGATGGGGCCGTTGGAGAGGAGAGAGAGGGGGTGAGCACGCGCATGCGCACTGGGGGGTGTGGTCATCGCGGACAGGGATGCCTAGAGGGGGAGAGAGAGGGAAAGGGGACGCGCATGCGCAGTGGGGTGCGGACGCCGCTGGCAGGGGATGCCTAGAGGAGAAAGAGGGGGAAGCGTAGGAGAGAGGAGAGAGAGGGGGAGGGGGACGCGCATGTGCGTATTGGGTGTGTAAACGCCGCGGGAGGGATGCCTAGAGGATAGAGAGGGGGAGCGTAGGAGAGGACGTGCGTGGAGAGGGTTTGCGCATGCGCAGTCAGGCTGGTCACGCCGCACACCACCACCACCACCGGATTGAACTTCGTCATAAGAAGCTTCACATCTAAAACATGAGCTTGTGCTGAACCAAGGGCATTACACCGTGACCAAGGGCCACTGCCAGCGGCAGCACCTTATCGTCGGCACAGGGCTTCTTCGTGCAAAGCGTCGCAGTTCGTGCTCAGCGTCGCATTTTCAGCGCAGCCTAAAAAACACTAGGGTCTTTAAAATTGCGTACCTATGTATTTTCTAATAAAAGAACACACGACCTGACACTTACATATTAATGTTGCGCCTCAGGTGTGCGTAGTATTTGCTTTTTGGTCGAATATGTTCACAAGTATGAACGCAAGCACCAGTTCAAGATGGCTGGGCGTTCAGAAAGTGGTTAAACTTTGGCCGAGTAGCTGAATCGGGTTACGGACAGACAGACAGACGGACAGCCAGACCTAAATTTTTGCGTTGAAGTATCCGAAGAAAGACTATTGTCTTTAAAACCGACCGCTCGCGCAGCACAACCGTTCACTGGCCACCCCGCATATATGGCACTGGATCTTGACCTCCAAGGTGGTGCCGGTGGGAGATTTCTCCTGCGCGTTGTTGAACAATAAAAATTCGCATCGTGTGCGTTAACTGAAAGCGGACTGCGGGTCTCTGTGTCCAGTCGGAGTCTTCGGTCTCTCATTGACCATTAGCAGCGATTGCCATGTTCCAGTAGGAAACACCGGTCCATCACTGCGTGCTTTGCGCCGCCCCAGGTTTCTCTCCTGCGCAACGCTGCGATGAGCGCCAGCGCCAACGCCGCCGCCAGTGTAAGCGTTAGCGCCCGCTGCTTTGCATCTACACATGGTTCCCTTTAGCGGGAGATGGCGTAATTTTCTCTTTTATAAAGAGCAGAATAATTCTATTGGCTGCAATTTAACAGTCACTTGGTCAATTGTCAACTATAGCATTATTGGGTCACAACCGATAGCCGTTATCATTACAATCCAGGTCTTTGCCTTTTATTTATATGATCCGTGCCAAGGGATGAGCGTGTTCAAATAAACCCCGCCTAGGAGGGAAGCCCTCAAAGCACTCGGCTGCTGTTCCGAAACTCGCGGGATCGAATCCCGGCTGGGGCAGCCACATTTCATTGGAGACGAAGAGCTAGAGGCCCGTGCACTTAGATATAGACGCAGGTTAAAGAAACTCAGCTGGTCGGAATTCACGGAGTAATCCAATACGGTGTTCCTCATAATCATACCGTGGTTTTGGGCCGTAAAGCCCGAGCGATCATTATATAATTATGTGTTCATATAAAAGAAAACATGCGAAAGTAAGCACTGAGAACTTGAGCGTCCACCCATTCACCACGTGGAAATAGTTGCTCGGACGCTGTAGATCTCGCAGCAGTGCTATGGATACCATCATTTGTATGCATATTGGTGCGTGCGTTGGATAGAAGCGAGGGGGGTGACATGTAGATTTTAATACAAACCAGCTCCGTGAATCGGTGCAAGAGTACCCATACCAAGGTCACTTAAAACCATGGGAGCTTGCTCATGTAAAATAAACACACTGAAGAATCGGGTTAGGTTGGAGTTAAATCACAATCAAGTAACCAACATACAGCAGTCATTCCCAAATCCTTCTCGGTAATTCGGCTCTATTCCTCAATCGCTGCTGCACGACGTATTCCTCAATCGTTGCTGCCAGACGTATAAGTGGGCCGCCTACACAGTCGCATGCACTTTTACCATTTGATGTTCCGCTCTGCTGATAGATTGTGGTCCTCCTCGGGGCCGTAAATGAAGTTCTTTTTTGTTTTAATTGAGCACCTACATAGAAACCCAGCTTCTCCCCTTCCATCCACTGTCTCATGTCGCATGGTGACGCAGCAGTCAATAAAGGCCTAAAACAAGGCCAGCAATGCTCATAACCAACGAAAATAATCCAACAAGATCCAGAACAGCCAAAAATACTGAAATATCATATAATCTGTCGTAATAACGTACCTAAAATTGCGGAAAACGCTTCGGTTTGCCAGCGCCTACCAGCTACATTGATTGTGGACATCAAAACTTTTTTTTTTTCGCTTTAAACAAAATTTACAGCGACGAAAATTTCCACATCACAAGAGAAGACGTTGTAGCATATAATGAAGCCTCTCCTACATTTTTTCTCTTGATGGTTTGGATGCTTAATTTACGAGTGAATATCCCGAAAAGTCATATTTTGTCAACTTTGCAAGCATTTTTCTCAATAAAAAGTTTGTGTGCAAAGGTTGAAAATATTTTAGCAGATACTATGTCGACTGATAAATGAGCTAAAAATTTTTGCGACTGAAACATTGCCATTGTTTTTACGAAAATTGCCTGAATATGCGTGTTTTCTTGCTTCTTTGTTAGGCCTATTTGAGCCGGAAAATTAATAGGTGGTTTTACTTGTCACGTCACGTAAAAGAAAAATGACAATAGAATGCTTCAAAACAAAAAAGTGTCGTTGTACCTAGTATCAAGGTTTTATACGCCTAATTTATTCCCCACCTAACTTTTCCTCCTTGCCGGAATATTCAAAGGGCGGTCACGTGAGCACCAAATTTTTGCACGGAAATACTTCACTAAACTCATTGTCATACAGTTACCTTTCAGCTCAATTTTTTTGCAACAGAATCACCGGTGGTAGAATTTTGGGATGGGACGTTTTCACTTGGAATGACCCTATATCAAGTTAAGAAGACGGCCTCAGGAGCACTGCGGCCATGGCGTGTAAATCATACTTTTCGTAACAAGTTATTCATGATTTTCAAGATATGACCAGCTATTCAGCTTCGTCATACAGTAATGTTATGCCATACCAATTTTGGTATAAATCCCATTAACGATATGGCCAGGAGAGCACAAAGTCATACGCGGCTAGATAGATAGATAGATAGATAGATAGATAGATAGATAGATAGATAGATAGATAGATAGATAGATAGATAGATATAGATAGATAGATAGATAGATAGATAGATAGATAGATATGTGACGTAGGTTTATTGACGCGTAGCGACTTCAGCCCGAAGGTCGAGAGGCGTCACGAGTAGAGCGTCGAAGAGCGGGCGTCCAGCAGCCTGAATCCGGGCAAGCGCGAGCTCGTGTCCCCTGCTGCTGTTGACACTGAGGCTGGCTTGCTTGCTCGTGTGTCGTCGTCGTCCTCTCTTCACTACATTTGCCCCCGGGGAATAGCGGAGCCATCCCTGGCGACTTAAGGCGATTGCCAATATAGCGGGGTCAAAAATATGGCTTGATACCCGGGACCACGATGCACGATTTCGCGGCCGCGACGGCGTAAGGTCGTCAGACGATGTCAAGGGCTCGACCTCGTAATTTACGGGAGAAGTCCGAGCAAGAATGCGGTAGGGGCCGTGATATCGGGCCAGCAACTTGGAGGATAGTCCAGGAGTATTAGGCGGGACCCAAAGCCAAAGACGAGGGGTACCCGTCGTGAAAGCAGCAAGAGGTCGATCGTCGTCGCGCCCTAAGCTTCTGGCGCCCCTTGGTCTTCCGTCGTAAATGAACGGGCCAACTGTCGACAATCTTCTGCGTACCTGGCCACGTCGGAAATTGGACTGTACTCAGATGCGTCAGGTGTGTAAGGGAAGCATATTGTCAGCGAAGAGCATGCATGATGGCTCACGTCCGTATAAAAGAAAGAATGGTGAGAATCCTGTGGTCGCTTGCGTAGCAGTGTTGTACGCATATGTCACGAAAGGAAGGGCGGTGTCCCAGTTGGTCTGGTCGGATGCCGTGTACATCGTCAGCATATCCCCGAGAGTGCGATTAAATCTTTCGGTTAGGCCGTTGGTTTGCGGGTGATATGCGGTCGTCAAGCGGTGAACGATGTTGCACTGGGAGCGAGCAAGGCTTCAATAGCTCCGGACAGGGAAAACACGCCCTCTGTCGCTCAAAAGTTCACGGGGAGCGCCGTGGCGCAGGACGAAGTTCCGTAAGATGAAAAATGCAACTTCTCTAGCCGTTGCTGTGGGCAAAGCTGCAGTTTCGGCATAACGCGTGAGGTGGTCTACGCCGACGATAATCCACCTGTTCCCGGACGTGGTCGATGGAAGTGGGCCGTATAAATCAATCCCAACGCGGTCAAATGGACGCGCCGGGCGCAGGAGGCTGAAGTGTACCGGCTGGTCGTTGAGGTGGAGCCTTTCGTCGCTGACAGGCAGTACAAGTGCGGATATACTTGCACACCAATGCATACATGCCGCGCCAATAGTATCGCTGACGCAGGCGGTTGTAGGTCTCTTAAGAACGCCGGCGTGAGCGCTTTGCGGGTCGGTGTGGGGGAAGGCAGCGCACATTTCCCGTGCGCATGTGGCGAGGTATGACAAGCAGCCACCTCCGGCCTTCAGGCGCGTAATTCCGCCGATACAGGAGACCATCTCGTATAGCGAAATGCGGCGCTTGGCGACGTAGGGTTCTTGAAGCTGATTGAGTTGATGGATCAGCCAGGAAGTCGAGTATGCGGCAAACCCACGCATCCTTTCGTTGCTCCGACGACATATCTGTGACGTCGATTGGCGACACAGGCTGACGAAGAAGCCGTGTCGGACGCTAGCGGCGAGCGGGAGAGCGCATCAGCATCAGAATGCTTCCGGCCTGATCGGTACACAAGCACGAATGTCGTACTCTTGCAGTCGAAGTGCCCAACGACCGAGGCGTCCCGACGGATCTTTCAGCGACGAGCCAACATAGAGCGTGATGGTCCGTGACGACGTCGAAAGGGGCGGCCATAAATGTAAGGACGAAACTTAGACAAAGCCCAAATTATGGCAAGGCATTCCTTCTCACTGACCGAATAATTGCACTCACAGCTTTCTTGAGAAGTTCGACTCGCGTAAGCCACGACGTATTCTTCGTATCCTGTTTTTTTGAGCCAGCACTGCACCCAAGGCCAACGCCGCTGGCATCAGTATGGATTTCCGTTGGCGCATCAGGGTCAAAGTGGCGAAGTATTGGAGGCGATGTCAGTAAGCGTCGTAGCGTGTCGAAAGACGTGTCGCACTCTCGTGACCAAGCAGATAGGCCGCTGGAGGCTGTCAGGAAGATTGGATAAGAGGGGCGATGATGGACGCAAAGTCACGCACAAATCGGCGGAAATATGAACACAGCCCAATGAAACTGCGAAGCGTCTTCATGCAAGTGGGCTTGGGGTACTCGGCAACGGCTCGGAGTTTCGCTGGGTCCGGCAGAGAACACCTTCCTTGCAGACGACGTGCCCCAGTATCGTCAACTGGCGCGCCGCAAAATGACACTTTTTGATGTTAAGTTGAAGACCAGCTGCGGTGAGGCACGTCAAAAATCTCACGAAGGCGAACAAGGTGAGTAGGAAAATCCCTAGAAAAGACTACGATGTCGTCAAGGTAGCAAAGGCAGGTGTTCCACTTGTATCCGCGCAGGATGTTGTCCATCATCCGTTCGAAAGTAGCTGGGGCGTTGCACAATCCGAACGGCATGACGTTGAATTCATAGAGCCCATCAGGAGTGACGAAAGCAGTCTTCGCACGATCGGTGTCAGCCATCGGTACTTGCCAATACCCGGAGCGTAAATCGAGAGACGAGAAATATTCTGCCCCTTGTAAGCAATCGAGAGCATCATCGATGCGCGGCAACGGATACACATCCTTTCGGGTAATCTTATTGAGGCGGCGATAGTCGACACAGAACCGTATTGATCCATCCTTCTTGCGCACAAGTACGACGGAGAGGACCACGGGCTCTGGGAAGGTTGGATCACTGCACGCGCTTTAGCATGTCGTCGACTTGTTTGTTGATAATTCGCCGTTCCGTCGCGGAAACTCGATAGGGTCGTTGGCGTAACGGAGCATGTGAGCCGGTGTCGATGTGGTGTGTGACGCTCGTCGTGCGTCCCAAGGTCGGCTGGGCGCAATCGAAGGATGAGCGAAAGTCTTGCAGGAAGAGCGAGAAGTTCGCGCTACGATGCGATGGCGGTAGATCGTCGGCAATACATGGGCGGAAATTGTCTGGGGCTGAGGAGGTGGTAACAGGTGACGTCATGGCGTTCAGTTGCAGGTAGGGTTGGTCCTCCGAAAGGTCCAGGGAACGCAAGAGGTCGACGTCTTGTACGTGCCCCAAAGATTCGCCGCGAAGCAAGGTAACAGCGGACGACAGCGTGTTGGCAAGCAGGCATTATCGTAGCGCCAGAAGTAATCGACAGCACGGCAAAGGGCAGTCGTAAGCCGCGACGATGGAGTAGTACTTCCGACAGGGGCGAAGAGTGCTGTTCCGTCCGGTGCGGTCGTACATGTCAGTGCGACAAGGGCGCACGTCCCTCGGGGGGGATATCTGTGTCCTCAGTGACGACAAGTTTGTGAGGACGGTCCGTCGAAAAGAGAGGTCTGCAGCGGCGTCAGAGCTACTTCTGCACGGGCACAGTCGATGATGGCGCTATGATTCGAGAAGGAAGTCCCACCCAAGAATTATGTCGTGGGGAGCAGGATGGTAGTACGAAAAACTCTATGACGTAAAGTGCATCTTGTATGGTGACTCGCGCAGTACACACTGCTGACGGCGCAATGCACTGTGAGCTGGCAGTACGGAGCATTAGTCCCGATAGCGACGTCGTCAGTTTCTTCATCTTGCGGCACAGTGTCTCAGAAGATGACGGAAACAGGCGGCCCCTGTTGTCAATGAGAGCTTCGGCGGCGGTTCCTTCACGACATCGACATCTACACCTCAACATTTTGCGGCGAAACACATGGAGGCCTTGGACAGTTCGACTTGCATGCAGCTCTTGCCTCCGGAACTGCAGCCAATCAGTTTCCCTCCTCTGTAGCCGGAGCGGCGGACAGCATAGGTGACGGAGAGCGTCGTCGTGGTGGAGACGGTGATCGGTGATCGGAACGCAATGGTCGGGTATCGGCGGCGTACCCTGGGTGGTGTGCCCGACGACGAGGGATTAGGCGTGACCGTGGTGTCGAAAGAAGAAGGTTGTCGGCGGCGGCAGTGGCGAGCGACGTGGCCAGCGACACCACAGGCGAAGCAAGATGGGCCAGGTTGTCTGGGTGTTCCTTGCCAGGCGTCTTGGCGGCGGAAATACGGAGGCGAAGGCCCCGCGTAGCGTAGTGAAGCGGCGCAGAATTCACGGTCGGCGGGCGACGGAGGGGGATCGGTATCGCATGTCGGGCATACGGCGTAGGCTGCTGAGGCGGCCGAGCAGCGATAGCAGCGCGTAAGTGAGCGGCGCCGTGACGGGTGGCTGTTGAGGCATAGATGGTAGGGCCTCAGCGATTTGGGTCCGAATGACGTGCTTAAGGTCAGGGGCCAAAGTCTGCGCCGGCTCGTTCGTGAGAGGTAGTAGCGAAAGCTGACGCGCGCTACCTCTTCAAGGGATAAATTCCTTGATCGTGGACAGGAGTGGTTGTTGGTCGGCAGGGCGAGCAGGTAACGTGCAAGCTCGATAGTGGGTCGGTCGGCATGAGGGCTTGGCGTGCGATCGAGCGCTGCCTACGCAACTCGTCAAAAGCTCTGACCTACAATGACACCAGTGCAAGCGACTGTGGTGGGGTTTCTTGCAAAACGCCGGCATCCTGAAAAGCATCGTCGTCGATGCCCTTAAGGATGTGCTTGATTTTTCCTCTTCGGTCATGGCGTTGTTGACGCGGTTGCAGAGGTTCAGCACATCTTCGATGTAACCCGTGAAGTTCATCACCGGTTTGCTGCGCCCGTTGTACGCAAGCGCTGCTCTGCGCGAAGCTTGCGAGCCGATGGCCGACCGAAGACGTCCGTAATGGAAGTCTTAAAAGACGGACCAGGTGGGAATGTCCCTCTCGTGGTTGTTATACCGCAGGTTGGGCCGATGTCCGCAAGGTAGAACTGGACGTAACCAAGCTTCTGTTTGGTCGTCCCATTTGTTGCTGGCACTTACACGTTCGTATTTCGACAGCCAGTCATCGACGTCCGAGTCACCTGAGCCAGGTGAAGATGGGTGGATTCTAGCTGGCGATACACGCGGCACCTGGCGAGTGACGTGGACTGCCGAAGTCCCAGACTGTAGAGGAGTCTTCGGCCATGTTGTTCGATGTGGTCACGAACCGAGGGGAGTTTCCCGGAGCGAAAGGTCCAGGTTGGTACAGGGAATCCACGTACCTCCACCAAATGTGACGTGGTTTATTGACGCGTAGCGACTTCAGCGAAGGTCGAGGAGGCGTCACGAGTAGAGCGTCGAAGAGCGGGCGTCCAAGCAGCCTGAATCCGGGAGCGAAAGCGCGAGCTCGTGTCCCCTGCTGCTGTTGACACTGAGGCTGGCTTTGCTTGCTCGTGTCGTCGTCGTCCTCTCTTCACTACAGATAGATAGATAGATAGATAGATATAGATAGATAGATAGATAGATAGATATAGATAGATAGATAGATAGATAGATAGATAGATAGATAGATAGATAGATAGATGAGCTCAAGGTCGCCCAAGTTCGCTAGGAAATGCTTCGCATTTAAAAGCAAAAGAAGCTGTGGGAAATGTACAGGTGAATGAGAAGCTTACATGTACGGTGTTCAAACTTGTTTATTCAAACTATGCTTGCACAAGTATAAGGCAGAGGTTGCTGAAATCCACTGTACATAACACATTGTACAATTAAATATGTGTGAAACAAAGAGTACTTGCTGTGTTCCATTACATGTGATAGTGAAAAACTCCACAGGGTCTCTTGTGCATTCGCCTAAAAAAACAACTCGAAGGCGAAAGCCGCCTTCTGTTTCTCCTCTGTCGATGCATAAGGGAGCAGGGAACACGGGCCGTGGCTTCACGGGCCCACTTCCGGAGCGCCGTCTTCATTTTCTTTGTCTTGAATGAATGAAAACAACATTTATTTTGCTCCAGCAGGACGCGACGATGTCGCGCACCAGAGGCTTAGTCCACGTTGGGGCAGGACAGGCTCAAGCCTATCTACGACCTCGCGGGCCCGCCGGACGGCCGTGAGTTGAGAGTCGTAGTTGGAGCTTGTGAGGAGTTCTC
>JALIZH010024980.1:0-90096 GCA_030522465.1 Rhipicephalus appendiculatus | reverse complement strand
GCGCGTTCCAGACAACACATTCTCTTTCTGCCATGGATGAAAACGATCCCGAGCTTCGCCACTCATCATCATTCACTTCGTGGATATGGCGTGATTTTTTTTCCTCATCATTCACCTGGTGATATAAAAAAATGTTTCATTGGAAATTGAGCCCGAGAAGTCGCCTGCTATGAAACCCGCCCACAGCCGCCAACCGCCTTTTCGCCATGGCGTGTGTGACGTCATGTTCTTCATGGAGTGGGGCCGACGTCTTCTACCTAAATTTCAGCCGCAGCAAACCGATGAATTTTCAATGCCGAGTGGAATAAAGCTCTAATAGCTCCATTACTTGCGTAGCTGACCCCGAAACAGTATAGTCGATACAGGCGCTTGCAAAACAAGCGGCTTGTTACGTCACGGCTCGCGAGTTCGCCCATGTTTTCACACTCTCGGGCTGTTCACGTGTTTATAAAAAAATACTGGTTGGAAATTAAGTTCTCGACCCAATGCGCTGAAATTTCGTGAGTTTGTCTGTGTAAGCACAGGAATTAACCCACATAACACAGATAATGAGCGAAAAAAATTCGGTGTTATGCCCTAGCTCAGATTAAAAATTTATTGAAACTATAAATACTTCATAAGTAAAGCTTGCGGGAGCCTAAGAGTTGGCGCCAATAGCAATAATTCCAAAGGACAGGTGGTACAAATCGAAAGGGGCGCAATAGAAACGTATGAGCTTTGCAATTCATTAGGAGAATTACCCTATCTGTAAGCAAAACTGAGTTATTGCAGAAATATTCGAAAGCACTACATCACGCATACATAATTTTGAAACACATGGTGACATTATAAAGCGTTACAATCCGTTAAAATTTATTCTACGTCACTGCACAGGTAATGGCAGGTGAAATCATCCACGAATAGTTAGTGCAAGAGAAGTTATCACTGTTTGCGCAACTGCAGAATGCAAACAATGAGGCATTGCGAAAATTAGGCTGGAACATTTTAAGTGAATCTCCATGGCATAAAACATACACGACATTCCCAGTAGGAATGCAGTTTACAATAAATTTACGTTGGGTCCCCCTTGGACGCTTCAACTTCCCCTTGTGTCTAAGCGAATGCGCCCTCTTCATTCCTCTCCTCTTTAGCGACTGAATTCGGCTGCAATGAGCGTTCCTGCAATGAATTGCATGCAGAATTTAAACGTGTGGCAGCCAGGGTTTGAAGCCTGTTGGCTTCAATATGTGTCAAGTATGCCCCTGTGTGCATTATTTTGCATAATTTCAAGCAATCTCACATTTAAATAAACACAATGCTAGTCATACATATCCATTTTAGCATTAAATGATTCATGATCGAGTTTTCAAAGTCATTATCCAATCACGCCATTGCAGGAGGTAATTGGTTTACAAAAAGATTAGCGCAAAATAATCAGGACTCTTTTAAGAAGGGGTAAAGTAACAAGGCATGTAGTTAGGGTGCATATTCCGTCTTCTCGCTCTTGTATTAATAATTCTAGCGCAGCATTTTTAACATGAGGAACCCATAGAAACTTGATGCCATATCTTTTATTCAGGAGTACAGGGGTTTATCGCATGCTTTAAGCGCTTTGCTATTCTCTCTTCGCGATGAGCTCGCTAGAAGCTACACAGGGTTGCATGGCTCCAAGGAAAATAGGTTACTTCGGTGTGCCTCGTGCCCTAGAGCGCGTGTCTAGATGTTCGATCCATTTATCCCTGGAGATTGCCTAGCGCGAGTGTGGCTCACCGTGGAATGTTAGCAGACTATGGAGCACAGCGTGAATACGTGGAGGCACCTTGTGGCACGCAGCGAATCTGATCCAAACGCCACTCTTGATTTGCGTCGTCTATGGACCAATAGCATGCTATCCGCCGTTCTATGTCAAACAGAAGGCTACAGCAGCTCTGAAGAGAGCGCCCACCGGTCTTCTATGAAAAGGGGATCATGCGCCATGCTATAACTACAGTGGTGCGCGGGTGTTTCTTCATAAGGAACGCCCGCGCGCTTTTCCAACTCTGACCATGCCTGAGAAAATGGGAGATTAAGCGCTCCACTTGTAAACACTCTGCTACCCGGAGAGTGTCTGCTACCCGCAGGATAT
Organism: Rhipicephalus appendiculatus; assembly: GCA_030522465.1. Lineage (NCBI taxonomy): Eukaryota > Metazoa > Arthropoda > Arachnida > Ixodida > Ixodidae > Rhipicephalus > Rhipicephalus appendiculatus. Next base: position 87,992 of record JALIZH010024980.1, on the reverse strand, counting down.
ATTATTTCAAAAAACAGGGAGCGTGGTTATTGAACCTTTGCAGTCCCCAACATAGTCCTCCAGCAGAATGTTTTCCAGGCGAATGACTTAGCTTGCTCATCAATCGCCCAAATACAACGTGGGCACGTTGGAGGCGTCCCCACGAGTGATGCAAAAAACCATCAATACGTGATGACGTGCAATATGGCGTCATCATCAGGCCATACACCGCAGAAAACTTCTGACGCAATAATGACGTCAAAACATCCCGGCATCATATTACATCGTCGCATGGTCCAAGGTGCGCCGATCGCTGGAGCAGTGCAGCACCAGGTCATGCGCAGAAAGCTTTCGGGAGGGGGAGGGGGTAAGAATAATACTTCGGCTGTGCAGAAGATGTCTTTCGCCTTCGGGAACTCTTAGGCGAATGCACAAGAGACGTGGTGAGTTTAATAAACACAAGAACATCGGGCCTTAAAACCAGCTTCTCTAAGACAGTATGCCCTATTACAAAAACGTGTCATGATATCAGATCCACGTGTAGCGGCATTTCCATGAGTTGGCAGGCCTTACTGAATTGCAAGCTTGCAGTTTCGGTTTTAGATACATTCCAAACGTCAAAAGGGTTGCCGAAACGCTGACAATTCTGCAGAGAGTGTCCATATAATTTCTATGGCAATAATATTTCAAAGGAAAATCTCTTTTTTGAAGGGTGGCGACATGTCTTAAGCGAACTCGGTGAGGAAAGAGTGCCCGTCTTTACGCTGGCCGAATGCTCAGAAGAAGATAACGGTGTGGACTACCGTAAACAACCATCGCGTGTATTTTTTCGTCACTGGTCACAATGACCGTCGTCTACATAACGGAACGTAGAAAGCAAATTTAATATTCACACGTCGTACTCCTTAAAACATATTCTATACAACAGAACTGTTGCCATGTACTTCTGATAACCTAAACATAGGTGACTGCTGTAAAAGAGCGAATGGGAATGCTGCTCTAACTATATATATATATATATATATATATATATATATATATATATATATATATATATATATATATAGGAAGGTATCTGAGATACGACGTACGTTTCAGCGCAGTTTATTCCGACGTTTGGGCCGTGGGACCGGCCTGACACAACAATACGGCGTCATCATTTCTTCTCTTACCCTTCTTCTTTTTCAGGGGCCATGTTCGGTGCAGCACAGGCCAGTTTCGCGTGCGATTTGGCAAAAGAAGTCGTGAATAAAGCCTGTGACTTACTTGGGCGGGAGGAAAAAGCCGCCCTCAAGCTAATTGAGTGAGGAAGGCCTCGACAGCGGCACCATCTGACATACTTCCGGCTGGATGTCTGTTGAATGAATTAAAGTCCGCTGCGTGTTAACACATGTGTACATTTGTGACTGTAAATGTGGTTTTATACCAGCCTTCCGCGTGATGTTTCACACTTGTTTCAAAATTCACTACTGAAGGAATAGTGGAACCAGTGGCCTCGGAATGTCGTTGGCTTGTGACTTTAATGGCTTCTAAAAGTCGAATCGCGGAATAACTCGCGTCAAGATCAGTCTTATTATGCTCGAGTTTAAGAGAATGAAAACACGGATGGCTACACTTTTTTTTTCTAGAGCGGAGATGTAAATCTGTCAGTTATGCCGTTTCGCGTCGACAGACAACAATCATCATCATGAACTGGCACGCGCGATCAGGAACGTAGCCACAAATTTTAAATGCGAAGCATTTTTTAGCGAACTTCGGCGTCTTTGAGCATATCTATCTATCTATCTATCTATCTATCTATCTATCTATCTATCTATCTATCTATCTATCTATCTATCTATCTATCTATCTATCTATCTACCTATCTATCTATCTATCTATCTATCTATCTATCTATCTATCTATCTATCTATCTATCTATCTATCTATCTATCTAGCCGCCTACGACTTTGTACTCTACTGGCCGTATCGTTAATGGGATTTATACCAAAATTGGTAAGGAATAACATGACTGTATGACAAACAGGAGTGACTGGCAATATCATGAAAATCATGACTAACTTGTTATCTTGTCATGAAAACTATGACTTACACGCCATGGCCATAGGGCTTATGAGCCCGTTTTCTTAACTTGATATATCCAAGAATTCGTACGATGAGACATTTCTGCATGACCAACATAAATGACAGGTGGTAATATGAAAATCATGACGTGCATGTCATGTACAACATGATTTACATGCCACGCTCATGGCGCGCTGCTGGCCGTTTCGCTAGCTTGATATACACGAAATTTGGTATTGAGTGACGTGACTGTATGACGAACATAAATGCCAAGTGGTAATATGGAAATCATGACATGTCATGTGCGACATGACTTGCATACCACACTCATGACACTCTCGTGGCCATTTCGCGAGCTTGATATGCTGTCGCGTGGTCGTGACATCGACGAAGTGAGAGACGGCGTGTCCGAAATGAAACTCTTTATTTGGCCGAACTTGTGGCTGCGAAACCGAAACCGGAAAGTCAGGAATAGGGGAACCAGTGGCCTGGGACAGTCGTCTGCTTGTCACTTCAATGGCTTTTAAAAGTCGAATCGCGCAAAAACTCGCGTGGATATCAGTCTTATTATGCTCGAGTTTAAGAGAATGAAAACGTGGATGGCTACATCTTTTTTTTGGAGCGGAGACGTCAATCTGCTGGTTATGCCGTTTTGCGTCGACAACAATTATCATCATGATTAACCGGTAGGAGCGATCAGGGACGTAGCCAGAAATTTTTTTTTTTTTTTTTTTTGGGGGGGGGAACCTTCTTGATTTCATAGGGGGGGGGGGGCACCTTTTTCACCTTTTTGAAATGTTCATTTGTCGATGTGTATGCCATGGCTAAAAAAATATTTCGGGGGGGGGGGGGTTGTGCACGGGCCTGGTGTGCCTCCCCCTGGCTACGTCACTGCGCGCTATGTTCGCGGTCTTCATCCTATTCATTTTCTGTTTCGCTCCCAGAACACGCGTAGTGCGATTTGGCCGGCGTGGGATGCAATAACTGAGAGAAAGGTCAATATCTGAGAGTCGGACAACGAGTGCAGTGAGAGAGAGAAAGAAAGAAAGAAAAAGAAAGAAATCGAAGGAAAGGGAGAGAAAGAAATTCTTGGTGACGAAAAAAAATTCTTGACCAGGAGGAAGTTGCAACCGCCTACCCACGATGTAGGCGTCGTATGTGGGCACTGTTTTCTTTATTTCATGAAAATATCGCCTGCGGTTATCGTCAACTGCGCTCAAAAGAATTCGTGAAACTAGAATTACCTCACATGAACAACATCCGCATTGTTTCAGGCTCATACAAGCACCTTTGAAGAGCCTAACATAGCATTGTATAGTATAGCATACCCAGGGGGGCAGGAAAGGGAGGCAGGGGTGAGGAGAAGAGAAATGAATAGGGGAGAGAGTAAAGCATAGCATCGAGGGAAAGAAAGAGAGATAAAGAAATATGGAGATAGGAAGAGACAGAACAATGAACTGAGAAATAGAGAGAGAAAGAGAGATAAGGAAAAAAAGCAAGATGCCGATATCAAGATATAATGGAGAGAAAGAGAAAAACTATGCATAGAGAGAAAGAAAGAAGAGAAATAAAAAGAGACAAGAAAGACAGCAAAACACAGAAAAAGAAAGATTTGCACAAAATTAAACAAATATATAGTAACGAAGAAGGCCGCCCCCAATCCGCCCTTCCTCCTGGCTTGGAAGCCTTAGTGGGAAGCTGCCTGAATTTGTTTTTGCCATCTGTCGCATTGCCTGTAACATTCGTCGACAAGGAATGCGAGCCATCGCCTGTAACTGAGGCTGGTGCTCAGTTATTCCTTGTCGATCGTGCGTTTTTTTTTTATTGACTTGATGTAACGAGATGTTGACGCACAAAGAGGGCACTGGCTACTCCTTATCCCTTAGAGCCCGTAGGGTCAAAGGCTCTAACATTAAGAAGTCCACAGCACATGCAATATACAAGATAGCCTAACACTTAAGACATAAGATTTCCAAACAACGTACTCAACAACCACGTATGTGTACACGTACAGGTGATGTTGAACCGCAACTGTTACAAATTGAAGAGCAACCGTTACACACAGCGAGCAGTCACATAATAGTCAACATAATAGTCAACAGTCACGTAATTATACACTCTCACATTAAAACAAAAATCTTCAATGCTCTAGTACCAGCCCCTAATGTCACTGTCTTCAAGAAAATCTTTCAACGTTTTTATAGCGCACTTTTGAAAACATCTTGTTGGCCACAGTCCCAAAGTTTCCTTAAACTTAATGGTCATCGACCTAATATATTTAACGATGATTTAATTCGGCGGCTTGGTGTTTCGTTTTGTGAGCGTTCTAGAAGGAGCTGGTATATGTCTTCCTCTACGATTCCTCAATCAATTTCAGGAGTGTCCCATCGTGCGTTATTGTTCTTCAATTTTTTGCGTCATTCAATTATTTCCTTGTTTTGGAACACCGTGAGCGGGATAACTAAACGCCTCTTTTTGTGTGGACGGACCAAAACTTTGTCTTGCTGTAGGTAGCCGTGTTCGTTCTCCAGCCGCTCGCATTGCCTCTCGCGTTTTTCGGGGCCTGGGGCTATGCTGCCCAATTCCCTCTAATGTTTGGCTTTCCAATGTGCCTCTCCCGAATGCTTGCTTTTAATGACGTTTGTGGGTATACCTACGAACATTTCGATATCATTATGCGGAAAGTTGTTTTGGTGAGCTTCGTAAATGTCGACCTCCTGATGTTCTTTCACTTGCATTCAATTGGAAGTACAGCTGTCATCAAAGTTTTGCGTGCATCAAGAATGCGACTTCCACGGCCGGGATTGAACCCGCGACTTGGAGGACAGCAACCGAGCCCCATAACGCCTCTAAAACAAAGGTATCTAAATATAACGGTGACTTCCGATAACGTTAGTTTTCGAAAGTTTTGGATCGTTTAGCATATGAATGTTTGCTATTCGGACTACCGCTTTTTGAACGTTAATTTTCCAACATTGTAACTTTAAACGAGCTCGTGCAGAAACTTGGAGACCGTGTAATTAGCGCGCCTTTTATAAGCCGCTGTTTTCTGGCGACGTTGCGGTTGCGCAGTGAGTTGAATCGGCCTTCGGAATAAGAACGCCTGGTTTATCTTTTTGATCAATGGTTGGCATTTGTTTCATTAGAAACAGTGCGCACCTAGGAAGGCAAGTCTGAAAGGACAGAACATATATTCACGATGAACTTGTTGCTTCAGAAAAAAGTAGTAAACCGCCGTGCTTCTCGTGCGCGGAAATGTCCCGCGCGTCCTGCTACCGCACATCGTATTGCCTAAAATTCACATTGCCTAACAGCAAACACCTGGAACTTATGCAGATCCCCTTTTTTAAAAGCGAAGCTGTTAAGTTCGAGCTTGTCGATTTTTTTACAGCGAAAGCTGTTGTGAGATAAGAGGGCCGTTTTTTGCGCCGTAGTTGTCCGCCGTCGCCGCCCGTGACCTGTATCGCGTGAAATAAGAAAAAAAACTAAAAAAATAAAAATACCTTTGACAGAACGGGAATCGAACCCACGACCTCTGCGTGTCAGCCCAGCGCTCTACCACTGCTCCCTATGCAGGCTTCATGTCGCGGAAGGAATCGCGTTAAGATATGTTCCAAAGCGTTTTAGAACAGTAAAGTAACAACCAGGTGTCACACAATGGGAATTGCGTAACGAGTGGGTCGGTCAATGCTCCAACCCATTACAAAAGCCTCATGCATATTCTTGATCATCGTCAGCCACAGCGTCAGCAAAGTGCAGACAATGCATTACAAGTGTGTAGCGGGTACCGTGCTTTTCCGAAGAATGACCAATAGTGGCATAGTGGACGCTTACCTCCTACACAAAAATTATGATGATTTATGGCGTAGTGGGTACCATGGAAGTGTGCTTGTAGTAGTTGCCCCAAGATTGTTTAAAAAATGCTGTAGAAAGGTTGCTCTTCCACCTTTTGCTGTGAATGTGGTGCGCGTCACGCAAAGGCCTGGCGGTTTTTCCAAGTGTCATTATTTTTCTTAATCATCATCATATATAGTCAACCTGTGTTTCCGTGCGCTGAAGAAGACAGGCCAGTTTCAATGAACTCCTATTAGCATTGTCCTGAGCTATTCAATCCAATTTTATACCTGAGAATTTCTTGCATTCGCTCGTCCACATGACTTTCAGTACGCTTCGATTTTGTTTCGCTTCCCGGTGTATTCATTTCTTTGCTCTAACAGACTATTCGCCGGCACTCGCGGTGGTGGTCTAGTAGTTCTGGTCCCCGACTTCTGAGTCGACGATAGCTGGAGTGAATTCTGGCCTCTGCAGCCATATTTCCGAGCAGGTGCAACGTTGGAAACCCGTGTACGTTGTTTTAGGCGAACGTTATAGAACCCATGGCCTGTCTAAACATGCGAAGTTCTCCACTACGGCGTCTCTCATAATAATGTAGTGGTTTTGAGTCGCAAGACCTCAACAATCATATTATTATATTGTTTCTAACTTGGACGCAGTTTCCTCCAATGTTTCAAACACTACTAAAAGTTTCTTGAAATGCCCTTACGCAGTAGCTCGTGTCACAAGACTATCATCTAGAAAGCGTGTCACTACTGTGTATCCATTCAAGATGGTAGCAATTATTCGCTGGAAGAGCGCCGGTGCGCAACGATACCAAGCGCCAAACTGTTTACAGCAAACAATGTTTTATACACATAATTATTCTAAAACAGGGCACAAACGGGACAAGAAAGAACCACACTACACAAGCGCTGACTTCCAACAAAGATTTATTGCGCGAACGCGAAATATAAAGGCAGAAAATACAGAAAAGACACGTGATAAACATCATAAAATGATGACTAGGGGTTACAGGATTTCGAAGGTGTTATCTTGCAGATATGCGATTTCCTTGTCAAGTAACTGGATGGACGGTGAACTAACGCATGAAGGCCCCCGCTGGATAATAGTGAATGCTTCAATAATCTCGCGCGTGCGCTGGTCCGGATGCTTTCTGATGACGGTGGCTTGATGAAAATTTGGAATACAATTACATGATCTGCAGTGTAGCGCTAAGTTGCTACCTTGATTTTGCTTGACATTGTTTGCGTGCTCCCTGAGGCGATCATTAAGGCAGCGTCCAGCTTGCCCAACGTAGGAGCGGCCGCAGCTCAGAGGGATGTTATATACGACTCCCTTGACGCAAGTGGTAACAGGCATCTGGTGTTTTTTCTCGCATGCCTTTTTCAAAGGCTCTTCTTGGTTGACCTTCTTGCATAAGGCGTTGAGCTTTCCTGGGGCCGAGAATACAACTGGAACTCCAGCCCTGCCTGCTGCCTTCTTTAATTTGTGAGACACTACATGCACATATGGAATGACAGCCAGCTTTGACTTGTCGATCTCAGTGGTCTTGCCGGGTCTTTTGCCTCTTCTAATCTCCACTAGGGTGTCCTCCGCTAGCGCAACCAGGAGGTACCTCGGGAAACCTGCCCGCATCAGCCGTTGTACTTGGCCTTGAAAAGCCATTTCAGTCTCGTGTGTGCACGACCTATCCAATGCATTGCGGAGGGCCGATTTGGCGATTCCTCTCTTCACAATCTTTGAGTGTGCTGATGAGAATGGCAGGAGGCTTTTAGCTGAGCGAGGTGCATATCTCCAGCATACATGCTCCTTTTTTGAACAACAGCAGCAGGTCAAGAAACCGCAATGTGCCATCCTGCGGAAGCTCCTTGGTGAGCGTGAGGCCATCCATTGTTTTTCCAAAGATCCCGTAGACAATCTGTACTACTGTGTCGAAGCCGTTTTCGCCCGCTTCAATGAAGACTAGGTAATCATCGACGTACCTGAGCACCTTCTTGACGTGGCCCCCTGGAAGGTTTCCTTGAATGTCACGGTCGTAGCGGGCGAGCAACAAGTCGCTTAGTGCAGGTGCAAGGCAGGGAGCCGATGCACACTCCTTCGTTTTGGAGGTACATCTTCCCTGCAAACTGGACTACAGAGGAGCGCAAGTACAACGTTAGCAGGTCGAGAAACCTGTCGACACTTGTTCCACACTCATTTTGGAAGCGCACGACCCCGTATGTTTCGATGCCTTCATTTACGACTTCGAGTAGATGCGAGTGTGTTAAGGAATAGTATAAATCCTTCACGTCGATGGAGAAGGCGAGCAACCCGGTTGTGCCTAGGGAGCTTAAATACCCGGAAACAGCCGTTGGAGAGCGAACCAGGTAGGGATCATCTACCTCAAGTAGGCCGAGACACCTGTGCAGGAAGTTAGCCAGCGGTTTTTGCCAGGCGCCTCGCTCTGACACGTGTCGACAGGTGTCGACAGGAACAAGTGTCGACAGGTTTCTCGACCTGCTAACGTTGTACTTGCGCTCCTCTGTAGTCCAGTTTGCAGGGAAGATGTACCTCCAAAACGAAGGAGTGTGCATCGGCTCACTCCCCCCCCTCAAATTTGGATAGTGTGGGGTGTTTTACCGAGGTCAAATAATAAAAAATAAGTGTCTTTCAAGGCCTTCAACAAGGGCCCCCCACGATACCCCCCCCCCTTGAAAAAATTAGGCAGATCCCAGGTACCATGGGAATCGATATTATGCGAAGCATCCGGAGGTAAGGTAATTGGGTTGTAATTTTTTTTATTGAGGGGAACGTTATGAAATGGCGCTAAAGACATGTACAAATGTTGCACGCACAAACATGTTGAACAGTCACATATGTTTCAAAGAACCAGTTGTTTCATAGAAGTACTCGTTGCTGGGCTAGTTGGTTCATCATAATGAGGAAACTTTCAGACGCCTAAAACACCCCAAGAAGAATGAAGCAGCTCTTCCCTGGGCTTCGTTATTCTTTCGGTATTTTAAGCGTCTGAAAGTTTCCCTCATTAACCAGTTGTTTACAGTTGTGTAACGATGCCAACAGAAACATGGATATTGCCAACACTGGAAGCCGTAAGTAAGCTATGTAGATGTACTTGCAAGGATGGTAGCCTGGATAGCGCTACGTAGACAAACTACAATGTATGGCGCTTAAGTATACAACTGACGTTAACCCGTCATGACTCCTTAGTTATATGAGTACGTATGTGATGTTTATAAAATTAGATATCCAGCACTTCAACCACGATATACGTTTCACCAACATTACGCCTGCATAGGGTGTTATTCCAAAGCTGTTTCGAGACCTCACGTGGCTCTGTGGTAGAATACTTGATTGCCACGCAGAATGCTTGAGCTCGATTCCTGCTGGGACTATGATTTCTATTCTTTGTATTCCTCACGTCAACGCCGCCGATGTCTGTTTTTCTTAGCGCTTTCGTATTTAAATTACCAGCGTCAATGCCACCGATGTATGCTTCACTTATCGCTCTCGCATTTAAATTACCAATGCCTGTTCTTGCCGTTCCTAGGTCGATATAAATTGTCAAAGTCCTGTGGCGCATACCCGCATTCCGCGGCCCTTGGTATACGGGTATGAGCCACACGTGTCTGGAGAAATGAGTTTGACGACGTACGCGACAGGATTTTCACGTTATTCATGTCATGAGCAGCGAGGCATATTTGTCAATACCTCTTACCCTGCCATACAAATTTTGGTCTACCCCAAGTTAAGGAGGCCATCACGAGAGCACCCAGACATAGGCGGCTAGATAGATAGATCAATAGATAGATAGATAGATAGATACTTAGATAGAAACGCAAAAGTGCTTATAGTACGCAAAGAAACGCTTCCCATTTAAAAAATTCCTCGCTACGGGCATGTGCGGTTTCCGTTTGTTCCGTATCATACTTTCCGTAAATTCCGTATTGTTTTATGGACCCTTTCATATATTTGATACGGACTCGTATGTTCCGTACGACTAAATCCGTATACCGTACGTAACTCCTAATGCACCATATATCATTCTCCATATTTTCCTTCCGCTTAAATCCGTATCAAGTTCATATATTTCATATGGCGAACATACGGAACCCGTACGTCTTAGGTAAAAAAAAACATACGGAACGTTTCAGTAGGGATTAAGGTAGCATATGCAGTAAACTTAGGTAAGCAATGCGTCGAACGCCACCGCGCGACAGGAGACGTGGACGGTCGACTGCACGCGCCGAAGTTTTTAAGAAAAATAATATCTGAGAACCTTGGGTTGTAGCGCGTTGCTCAAAGAAATAGGGTTAACAAATGTGGCAGTGGCTAGTTTGCGCTCATCCTGTGTATACCTATCCGCTCTTTATCAGCGTCCTTCTTGTATTTGAGCAGCGTGCTCCAAGTGTCGAAGTGTGACCATATTTAGTTCGCGCTCATGCTGTGTGTGTACCTTTCGAGCGTCATTTGATCTTGATCGGCACGCTGCAAGTATAGAGCTCCTTAACAGTCTTCGTGTGATATTCTGATTGGTTTTTGTCGCATTCATTCCTTCGCCCTTGTGGCGAAACTGACTCTTTTCGTTCAAGCATTTTGTCGACCACATCAAGTGGCCAGCCATCTTAAGCTGATTGTAAAATCGCATGAAATAGAGAGCGTCGTTTTCTCCGGTATATACAGATTGCAGCTATTGATCGAATTTGGCAACAACGGTGGGCAGAACTTTAAGATCGCTCACTTATTCGATGATGAGCCTGCGACGTATGCGTAAAATTTGCTCTTAACCGCAATAAAGTGAATAAATATTTTTTCATGTAATATCGACATGCTAAAGATGTAACAATGGTGATGATGCTATGTAGAGTGTATAGGCACACGGGCCAGGTATGGCGATAAAACTCCAGACCATTGGCGGCGTGTGAAAATGTAAGAAATAATGCCAAGAGGTCAACCTGACTTAGGCGTAGATTGGCCTGAAACTATCCCAGAAAGTGCCAGCAAGCATATGGAATCAGAATGTGACAATAAATTGTGATGTGTATATAGACCAGCGAATTACTAAGTGAGAGCTTCTCAAGCTCATCCACGGATTACTGTGTTCGCATAGCAGTGATAGTGAAAATTTTATTGCGCTGAATGATCCACTTGCATCACGTGGATGGTCTTCAAGCAAGCTATTGCCCGCGGCACTATTTTCAAGCTACACGCCAGCATATGTGCTTTCGCAGAGCACCTGTTGTTCTGCCTTACATATTCGAACAACCAATGTCATATGTTAATTTGCGAACACAGATGAGTCGCAGCTGATGTTTTTACTTACAAGAGTTCTAGTGTTTACAGTGACAATGATGATGGGCATGGGTCCAGGTGCCTGCGTGAATTCTGTAATGATCCGTAGACGTGGATGTGCCGCCATTCGAAATGAAGATACCAGTTATCGCTGTGCTTGTACTTAAGATTCTTGCAAGTGTCATTTCTTGTTCGAATGAATATCAGGGAAGAAAATACTGGGTGTTCAACTCGTGCGGCTAGACACTGCGAAGTGTGTGGTGTCAGGTTATTTGATATTATAGAACATTTGATTGTGTACATTGCTTCATTTATAAACTTCGCAAATGGGCCCCCCGCTACCGATAACCGCAAAAATGCATACAGATATTAAACATAAATGTCTTTAGCATAATTCAGTTTTTGCTGCGCTGGTCACTTAAGAATGTTTCTACATTAGGGACGAGCGTACATGCGAAATAATTTTTGCGCTGTCTCCATGTCAGGCATTTCAAACGTTGTTTTTCTCATGCCAACTAAAAGGCTGCGGTTGTTTTGAAATGTTTCTGTGTTGCAGATAACAGCCTGTCATAAGCTCAAATTGCTTGCTATCAGCACACGCTGGTCGCTCATACTTAGCGTCTCTTTTTTCAAAACTGTGTAAAAGTGAATTTACTAAGGCTTTTTAAAGGTTTCTACTTCGTCGAGTGGAAAGAATACAATATTTTTACATTAGTCGCGCTGATCGTTTTTTTTTCGTGATGCCTCCACCATAGGCAATATAAAAAAAAGCAGCGATTCACGGTGGGTGCCTGAATGACTGCGCACTTACAAGCGGGCTACGGCCCTACCTTCGGGACAATAAAGGTATATTTTAAGATATTGGGAATTATCATGCCATCTGAGCGCTGATGCGAGCAAACAAGATAGTTGGCTCTATTGTGTTCTGCACACAAAATTTTAGCCAACAAAAACTCGCCGTAAGGTCATATCTCCTGAATGTTCCCTTAAAAAAATATTCGCCCCTTTACGTAAAGATCTGAGCACGGTTGCCGAGGAAGCTTTTGCACCATTGTGTCTCATTCTGGGCGTTATTCTGATGAAAAATATTTGAACAATGGTCTTTACTCTAAGCAGGTCTGCCAAGGAACTAGTGTGCACTCAAAATGCCTAAATTTGAGTATTCGAGGTGAGGTCGCTTTTGGAAGGCACCTTGGTTTTTTTAGCTTTTGAAGATTTTTACTCAAAATATAAAGACGTACGCATCGCTGATGTGCCACCAAAATATGCAGGTCATTAATGTTTGAACGCCTCTGCACTCCGCAAATAGTATCCTTATTATATAATTTGAGCCTACGCAGAACTACGCAACTCGAAACAGTAGCAAAAATGGTTCTCTACCAATAATTACAATTCAAGCAAGGCTCATGTTCAGGGCAATGTAAAGATTTGAAGCGATGAGAAATATTTGAAAGAAATTTGATGGAGACTCGGCTTTCAGAAAAAGACTTGTTTTTTTAAGGCAGAAGGTATGCAGCATACTATAGAATAAAAATGTAATGTGGTTAATGCTTGTAAAAAGTATGCTAGAAGTATATCCAACAACATTGATTCTGTAGGGCGCAAGCATATTTGACGCCCAAGTAATTTTTTCACTGCATAAATCAACACTTGCGTAATGACCACGCAATCCGAAGGAGATCTTTTTTGTTGTACAATTGCCAATTACGTAACATATTGCCCAATCAGCAACATTACAAGAGAAGAAGTTTATATTATTCTGGCCTAATAAATCTCGAAATTTGACGAGACGGTGCATACCTTTCGGAAACTCTTGAGTGCCAAACAAGACATTCACTAGAACGAGACAGAAAAAGCGCGCCGGGCCTGTTCTGTTGATCTTGTGAATGTCGTGTTTTGTGTTAAAAAATTCCCCGAAAGTTATAACCAAGCGCCCGATAAGTAACATTATTTTGAAATATTTATGAAGTGGTACGAGGCTTTGGATAGAAGACGAAGCAGAAGAAGAAGAATAAACATTTATTCAAATGAAGTCTTTGTATGGTTATGGTGAGTGGTGCCCCTCTTCCAGGGCCCCACTGGCTACAGCGGCTCGCCGGGCCTGGTCAAGGGTCGCCAGTTGGCTTCCCATTTCCAGTTCCGCTAGTCGCGCCTCCCACGACCAATTCAAGGGAGTGTTGTTCACCAGAGGCGAGATGGCAGCCTCTGGACGTTGTGTGCACTGATATGTAATGTGCTCCAATGTCGGTGGTGCTTGGCACCATGGTCATTTGTTGCTGTATCTGTGAGGGTACATTCTGAAGCACGAGAGCCGGTGCAGGAAAGAACAGAGAGATGAAGTTAAGAATAAAGCAGATTAAGATGGACGCCAGTTCCATAGTGACGCTTTAACGCTGTTCTGTTCTTTCAAGTAGGAACACTACACTATTTCGGTGCAGCCGGCAATCGAAGCCAACATGTGGGTGACGTTCTTCCTTGACGAGACCTCCGCGGAGAAGATCATCTTTTTGAAGTACGAAGTTCAAGATGAAGCAGCGGTAGGACTACCGCGGGAGCTCAACTCGGAAGAACTCGTGAATCTGGTTGTGGAAAAGGCAGCCGTGGACACTACTGAACTACGACGGAAAGGTTCGGTGAAAGTGAACTTGCGTCTGGAAACCTTTAACGACCCAGTTCTTGAACCGATGCGTCGGAAAGGCTCAGGATCGCGGTCTTCGTCGGAAGAGGTGAGCCTTGTTTTGAAGCTCTTCAGCTGCAACAGGAACAGATTGCTCAACAGAACCGGATAGTGACATCGCTTATAAGCTCTCTAAATGCTGCGAAACCGGTGACTAAATTCATGGAAGCTGATGCTTTCGACGGTGTGTCTTCAAGTCCAGAAACTTCGCTTGAGTTCTACGAATATGCCGCTGGCAAAAACAACTGGCTCTCTGATGAGGATAAAATTACCAACGTGCGCGTTTACTTGAAAGGTGTTGCACGCAAGTGGTATGAAATACGCATAATGGAAGACAGGGACGACTATTGGAGCCAGTGGAAGCAAAAAATTTTGACTGCATTCCGAAGCAATCCAGTAAAAAGATGGAGCACAGCGCTTAATTTCAAGTCCGAACAAAGCTCCCTTGTCGAGTACTTCTTTGAGAAACGCCGTCTTTTAAAGCTGGCTGAGCCCATGCTTCCATCTTCGGCCGTAGTAGCCTTAATAATGCATGGATTGCACACTGAAGTGTTGAAGCAAGCGCAAATACTGTCACCCAGAACTCAAGATGACCTCCTGGAGTGTCTTCCGAACATACCATCTGCTTCGCAAACAAGCATAACCGCTAAGTCAAGCATCTGTTTCAGTCGGAGTAAAGCGGACTGGTCGAGCCGCGAACAGCGAGAACCGAGTAGCACGGATAACTTGACTTGGCGCGTTCCAAGAGGTCAATTGAACAATATCGACACTGAGGCTCAGGAGTATTCGGCAGAAAAAACTAATAAAGGAGGGTGATCAGTCCCACCCGATGAGTCCAACTGAGGCTGTTTATTTAAATTGCTCCAGCCTACTTCACATTCCCTTCAAAATAGGAAGCACACATACGATGGCTCTGGTAGACAGCGGTCCTTCTGTGTCTATAATAAATGCCAAGCTGGTGGATGCAAGTCGCTTCCATATTGGAAGAGTCCTACAGGTGCAAGCCTATTATGGAAAAGTAACGTTGCATAATCAGTGGGCCTTGGTGAACATTGAGTTCCAGGGTCAGAAAATAGAGAGCGAAGTATTGGTCATAGAGGGGGTGACGTACGAGTTTTTGCTATAAAGACCGGATATAAAGAAACTAAAGATCAACGTTTACTGGGACGATGTGGTTCTAGTGGATGGAGTATCAAGGAACGAGACAAATTAGGGTAGACAAGATAACCTACAAGTTGTCAAGTGAGCGGAGGATATCGCAAGGACGTACCCTGAACTTGTATGCATAGGAAGCTATCCTCAGGCGATGAAGACGCACAAGGTTCCTTTTGAACTAGCTGACAAAACCGGCATCCGAAAATCACCTTACAATATGTCAAGAGAGCGAAAGATGTGGCTCAAGAAAGAGTTGCAGTAGATGCTAGACGCCGATATTATACGACCCTTGGTATCACCCTTCGCTTCTCCCAAAACGATGGCGCCGAAAGAAGGCGGAACCTTCAGGATGTGCATCGACTATAGCAGGGGTCTCAAACTCACCTCAGCCAGCGGGCCGCAGTCACACAATTTGGTCCCGCAAGGGCCGGCGCTGTGAAGAAGGTAAGAACGGGGGGTTGTACAAACTGTCAGCACACGTTGCCATTTGAAAGAAAACCTTTCCCATAACTAATATAAGGGTAATTTCTGAAGGAGATTTCGTGTCAGGATTCCAACAACATATGGATACCGATCTCCAAAATGACTAAAATCTGAACGCCGATTCTGTAATGTAGCTTTGGTTTCACGGTTGTGCCTCAAGGCAGGGTTACCACATGGAGTGCCTCGCTAAAACAATGCTTTAGGCCTGTGCAGTTCACGAATATACCTATTAAGAAAATTTAAAAATTTTGGGGCGAAGACAGTCATGTGCGGGCCGCGGGCCGCAAGTGAGAGGCTCGCGGGCCGCATGCGGCCCGCAGGCCGCGTGTTTGAGACCCCTGGACTATAGGGTTCTCAATCGTCAGACAGAACTCATACCATTTCCCATGCCACACAATTATAAATGAGACGGGTGGTTGCCGACACTTTTCCCACATCGATTTGTCCAAAGGTTTCTGGCAGGTCCCACTAACCGAAGAAACAAAAATGTACACCGCTTTTATCACTCCATTCGATCTGTACCAGAATAACCGGCTTCCTTTAGGTTGGAAAAACTCGCCAGCGTGGTTCCAGAAGATCATGAACGACGTTGAAAAGCCATTCCTTGGTGTTTTTTTGTAATGTGTACACAGACGACATTATGGTATTTTCAAAAACAGAGGCTCAGCATCAGGACCATCTGTCTCAGGTGTTAAACGCCTTGAGCTTGGCACATCTCAAGGTTAATTTTAAGAAAAAATGCATTCTTTCAACGAAAAGTTGTGTTTCTTGGAAGAGTCTTCGATGGGAATACCAAAATCACGAAACAAGAGTCCGTCGAGAAGTTCTCCCAGTTGAAGAAACCTTATGACGTCCATTCACTGCGTGTGTTCTTGGGATTGGCAGGACATTTCCGATGTTTCATAAAGTACTTTGCTGTCAAAACTAGATGCCTCACGCGCTTAACGAAGAATGAAGTTTCCTTTGAATGGAATGATGAACACGAGAGACTCTACCGTGACTTGGCGCACAGAATTTCTGCTGACCCTATCCTACTAATACCAGACTTCACCTTACCCTTTGAATTGAACACTGACGCCTCACATTATGGGACGGGTGCAGTGTTGTATCATAAATCTATTGAAGCATCCAGCCGAGAAAAGCGACACGTAGTAGGTTACTACAGTTACACCTTCAAGCCATCTCAAATTAACTACACTACTACTGAAAAGGATGCACTGGCTGTTCTGAAGGCCGTGGAATATTTCCGTGCGTACCTGGAGGTACGAAGTTCACTTTGTTCACCGATCACCAGGCCCTCACTTATCTCTTGAATATGACCCAAACTAAAGGACGTATCGCCCGATGGGTGAATTTCTTGCAGCAATTTGACTTAACTATCTCGCACCGACCAGGACCACTTTTAACAGATGCAGATGCTCTGTCAAGGTTGACGATACAAAACAACACAGAGCAATCCGAAGAAATCAATGAAGTGAAGCTGTGAGAAGGCTCCGAACAACTGGTTTTTACTGAAGGTCGGTATCAAGTCCCACCAACGCTTATTTGTAGAGTGCTTTATTTGTACCACGATAGCCCGGAATCTGGAGGACACGACGGATTTTGGCGCTCCTACGACAAGTTAGTCAAGAGATTTACGTGGCCGCACATGAAGAAAGAACTCAGTCAGTACGTTCGTTCATGCCATGTGTGTCAAGTACACAAAGTCAAATATAAGCAGCCTACGGACGCCATGATACTACCTTACCACTCAAACGTAGCGCTTGTGTTGTCCCGTACCATTTTCTTCGTCGATTTTGTTCACTTGTAGCGCAAAAAAGTTTATACTATGTACAACCAACTGGCCCCTACCCTGGCTCTTCTAGCACTCAAACGTGCCTTTTGGAGTAATACACCTGGATTTCGCCGAACTAAATAAGAAACGGGACGGAGTCAGAAAAACGCAAGCTTTTCTTCTGGCCATCGATGAATGCACTAGGATGGTCGCTGCACGAGCGGGAAAGGAAGAAGCAAATAGCGTCATAAACCTTCTCCAAAGAGACATGTTTAGCACAACGTGGACAGTTGTATGTGATAACAGCCCCGCGTTCAAGAGTGAGAAACTAGCAAGATGGGCACAAGATCACAATATATTAATCAAGTCCTATGCACCATACTATCCCCCCAAGCGAATGGACTTGCAGAACGTGCCATACGGGACGTGAAACAGTACATCAAAATGTACGATAGTTTTCCTGGTGGATGGAAATGCTCCTTAGAAGCAGCCGTAAGGCATCATAATCGATCCTACACAAGGGACTTGGGGTGCATTCCACAGTACGCTTCTTCAGAAGAAACACCTATTCTGCAGGCAGACCGTGAGTTGGGACTCTTGGAAAATCTCAAGATCGTCGAGGAGAGGCCACAAAAATCACAGAAGGAGAGGTACCGAAAACGAATGAAAAAGAATTTTGACAAGAGACATCGACCAGACATGCCAGACATTCAAGTCACCGATCTCGTACTAGTGAGGAAAGGAATAAGAATTCCAGTGCAAAATTTTACGGTCCTTACTCTGTGACAAAGACAGCCACTAAAAACTGAATTTTGAAGACTGTCTGGTACATTGGTGAACGTGGATCAGTTGAATGTGCTTCAATTGGAAATGTCTTCAAGTATTACACCAGGAGGGGTAATTAAAAGAAACCGGGAAGGGTGAAGCGGTACGAGCCTTTGGATAGGTGAAGAAGCACGAGAGCCGGGGCAGGAAAGAAGAGAGAGATAAAGTTAAGAATAAAGCAGATTAAGATGGACGCCAGTTCCATACTGAAGCTTTACTGCTGTTCTGTTCTTTCAACTAGGAACGCTACAATTTATACTGAGAAAACAGGAAAAAAGGGGAGTACGAAAGTTGACTACATTCAGCAGTGCCAGAAGGAAACCACTCTGCGCATGGCTGATGAGTTACGAAGACTTGATTATCAGGTGGGAGGGGGTCCATCACGTAGCTCTACCGCTAGTAGTTAAAGTGCACTGTGGGATCGCGAAAAGACCGAATGCAGTCAGGAGATTTCCTTGATTTCATATCCACATCATACAATTCGACGTCCTGTGCGCCCGTGGTTATATCGCAAAGTGCGGTGTACCGTGAGTTTTCGCTGCCCTGCTTGAGCATTTGTGTGCTTCATTTATCGATACAATTCAATACACGGCATCGCAAGGAGCACGCGGTATCGCCAGCCGGCATGGGCCACGTTAATGTTACAAGTACAGTACCGATATTCGCAAGCGTTGATTGTTTGATGAGTACGGCATCTTCACCGCGAACTGGTATATACTGATGCTTAAATTTCGTCAGCACCATTACTCATGTTCCTTTGCTTACGTAACAACTAATAATCTTAGAGAAGCAGCGCAAATGATCCACTCAGGGGCTCTACTCTACTGCGTCTGTGGATTTTTTCAGTGACATATGATCACTATTAGCCGAGGGTGTGATATATAAAATGGGGGACCTTAATGAAGAGTGCTATAATAATAATATTTGTTCGGGTTTTTGCTTCCGAAAACATAACGTCACTATGAGAGACGCCGTTGTGGCAGGCTGCTGAAATTTCGACTACATGGAACGAAAACCAATGTATTGATATCAGGCCTCCGGCATTTCACTTCCATCGAAATGCGCCACCACGGCCATAGGCAATTTAATTCAATCCCGCGACCTGCGGCTCAGCAGTCGAGCACTGTAACCACAAAACCACAGCGGAGGGTGAAGAGTGCTGTGTATACTACTTCTAATTATTCAACTCTGCAAAAATGGACTGTCATTGTCAAAAAAATGGCAAGTTTTTATAAAAGCACTGCTCACAATGGCGCGCATTCTCCTCCATCTAATTTAATCTGCATCTGCTAAGGAAAATGCATTTCAACTCTCACGAGAGGACGCCATATTCGGCACAATCTCCCATGGGTATCCCAAGATCGAATAATAGAGCTGCTTCTGTAGAGAACCTGACGGTAGGGTCTGGGAGCACCTCCAATGATCAAGATGGCCTCGCACGCTCAATTTTCGTATATGGCAATGGAACTGCAGGGGCATCCTTAGCAAAAGGGGCACCCTGCAGCAATTAGTCCGCTGTCACAGCGAGAAGCCACAAGTGATCCTACTGCAGGAGACGCTGTCCGATAGTGTAACCCTTCCGGGGTGCTTACGGGATCATGTGTCACAAATTCACTTTTGTGACACATGATCTGGGGGTTAGGCCTAGAAAAACGGAGATATCCTTGGTTGAGGTCATTCCAAGTGCCTCCAACCTTTCCAGTATGTTCATATTGAATATATATAGTAGTCCTAGTGATCACAGGCAGCGTTTTAAGACCATCATAGCTAAGGCAACCAGAATGGCTGGGCTCTCCCCCTCTGGTTGTAGCGGGGGATTTTAACGTACCTTTCCGGGCGTGGAACTACCCATATGCTTCTGTTAAGGGTAGGAGCTTGTGGCAGGAGACGGGAGATGCGGGTCTCTCATTAACAACGGACCCGGCGTTTCCTTCTAGACGCGGCACATCTTCCGCCAGGGACTCCACCCCGGACCTAGTCTTCGTCAAAAACGTGGGCTTGGTCGGGAGGGAAAACCTTCAGACAGATTTAGGTAGCGATCACTATATTACAGTTACTATATTACAGATGGAGGCAAAATCTACAAGAAGGTTCTCATAGGCGGATTGGGATAAGTTTAGGGAGTCACGTAGGGCTCCAGCGGATTGGGGGGAACAAACGGAGTCTCTGAGGCAGTGGACGGAGATGGTGCTGCAGGATGTTAAGCTGGTTACCAAGACTATTGAGACAGAGGCAGATACAGCAAAAATGGATAGCAGGCTTGCGCATTTAATGGAGGCAGAGCAGTCGCTATTGGCAAGATGGAAGGGCCAGCGGCAATTGTAATCTTAGGAAAAGGATCGCGAAGATAAATACAAAACTTGAAGAACATTGCCAAACCTTGTCAAGACAGCAGTGGGATGAAATTTGTAACTCCGTCGAGGGACAAATGCGAACAAGAGGTAAATGGAATCTTCTAAAACATCTGCTAGATGAGTCGGGCACTAAATCTAGCGAAAGGGGGGTCCTCGTTAAAATACTTCATCTTGCTCAAAAGTCCTCCTCTGGACCGCAGATATTGGAGCAGCTTGCTAAGAAGTATATACCACTAGCACCCGATTCCAACATGCAAGCCTATCCGGGGTATACGGGGACGCCGTGTCCCCATTTGGATGATCCCTTCGGAATAAGCGATGTGCGACGAGCCCTGCACGAACTCAATAGCGGGTCGGCACCGGGCCCGGATAGGATTACCAACAAAGCGCTTCGGAACCTGGAAGACGACTCTGTTGAATTTCATACCGATGAGCTGAATAGGATTTGGAAGGGAGGTGATATCCCGGAGCAATGGAAGCTGGCCAAGGTGATACTCATGCCCAAGCCCCGGTAAAACACCAAGTTTGGATAATCTTCGCCCCATATCTCTCACGTCATGCATGGGAAAGGTGGCGGATCACTTTATCCAGAACATAATTGCGGATAACATGATCTCTTTCCTGATTACTTAATTGGCATTAGGCCGGGTCTCTCTACCCAGGATGCTATGAAAATCATTAAGGCTCAAATTTTAGAAAATCGTACTAGGGATACCAGGGCAATCCTAGGCTTGGATCTAAGGAAAGCATTTGATAATATCCGTCATCTTTTTATTTTGGGTGCAATCTGTTGTCTTAACCTAGGTTCCTCGTTTCATACGTTTGTCAGATCCTTCCTGAGTGGTCGAAGAGCCATCCTTAAAGTCGGGGATCTAGAATCGGATGTGCAAGTCCTGGGCGATAGGGGAACCCCGCAGGGATCTGTTATCTCACCCCTACTTTTTAACATTGCCATGTCTGGGCTCTCGAGGCACCTTAGTGGAATTCCAGATATTAGACACACAATTTATGCAGATTATATCACCATTTGGTGTAGAGGAGGTAGTAATGGTGCTGTAGAGTCTGCCCTGCAAGAGGCGATCGACACTACCGAGATTTTACTGCAGGGCACAGGTCTTTCCTGCTCTCCAGAAAAGTCTGAGCTTCTCCTCTATAACCCGGTCAGGAAGGGCCCCCCGACCGAGAGGCTGGGTGCCGCCACTAGAGACAGACATCCGCCTACGTACCAAGAGTGGAGGGTTAATCCCCAAAGTAGCTTCCATTCGGATCTTAGGTATGACGCTATAAGCGACGGGCACCAATAACATCACGAATCAAAGGTTAGCGAAAACGACAGATAGTGTTATTAGGCTAATTAGGCGGGTGGCTAATCGAAGGGCAGGACTATCTGAGGAAATTCTTGGTCAGGCTTATACATACCTTTCTGCTGTGCCACTTTGCATATGTGGCGGCAATGCACGTTTGGAAGAGAGCTGAAAGGAACAAGCTTAATGCGATGATTAGGACGGCAGTAAAGAGTGGCGTAGGGCTCCCCAACTATACCCACACGGATCGTCTCCTGCAGTTGAGAATTCATAATACATGAGGAGAAATCACTGAAGCGCAAGAAAGAGCACAGGTAATTAGACTCTCTGGCTCAAAAGCGGCGAGGAGGATTCGCGTGCATATGGGTACCCAACCATCTCAGGTTGATGCTGTGTACTAAGGGTTGACGAGGGATCAGAAGGAGAATATTATCATCTCACCTGCCCCGCGGAACAGGCATCCCCCCAAAATGTAGGAAGGCGGAGAGCGCGAGCTCAGGCCTTTCTCCGACAAGTTGCGGATCTCGACGGGGGTGCCTGTTTCGTAGACGCGGCACAATACGACGACGATAGGGACCGGTCTGCGGTAGTGGCAATTAACCAAAAGGGGGTTACCATTAATGCGGCGTCGGTATGCGCTCGAAGTGCTAATGCCGCCGAGCAGGTTGCCATTGCCTTAGCTCTCTTAGATGAAAATCACGCAAATATATTTAGTGATTCTAGGGCGGCCATTCGGGCTTTCAGTGTTGGCGCTGTGTGCAAAGAGGCCAAAGAAATACTCGGTGAGAAGACACTTACAACACACAACCTTACATGGTTCCCGGCTCACATGGGAACCATTGGAGAAGGAACTATCAATCTCAATGAGTTGGCCCACTCCAGGGCGCGAGGGTTAGCTGTCCGCGGCCACGGAGCACCTCTGGGTCAACCTGGAGACTTGGTAAATAGAGATCCACCAACTACTTACAGTGAAGTTACCCAGCACTTCGCTATGGATAGGAGAGTTTTTCCACCTCCACATAGGAACTTAAATAGACCGCACGCACTGACATTGAGGTTACTTCAAACGGAAACGTATCCTAACCCTGCCTTTCTCCACAAGCTTTATCCGGATGTTCATTTAAGTAACTCATGTTCGAAATGTGGCGGTTTAGCCACCTTACACCACATGCTCTGGGAGTGCCCTTCGGTACATGGCACTGATACAGCATCGGCCAGCAAGTGGGGCTCCGCTCTGAGGAGTCCGTACATACAATCCCAACTTTGGGCTGTCCAGAGGGCCCACGATGCGGCAGTAGGTCTCGGCCTTACTGTCCCGTCGTGGGGAGCGGCCCGCCGTGTGCTAGGGCACACGCCTTCGGACATTTATTAATAAAGTTTTTCCAAACCAGTGCAAACCGTTGGATATCTGCTGTGTATACTATGTCTGTCTTCTGTGGAACACGCAGGGGTTAACGCACGCGAAAGCAGAAAGGCATTGTGTGAACAAGAGTTATAGTTTGCGAAAATTATTTGCAGGAACGCCTATTTGAAAATTTCTCAATTTGTCATTTCACCCTTACTTCTTTATGAACGACAGGAGAGGATACGTATTGCAGAGAAGGCAATGCCATGCAGGACTCGTACCTTCTGTTTCGTCCACTGACGACGTGACGTTTCTTCGCCACAAGCTTGTGTGGCGTACTTTTCTTCTTCTTCTGGCGCATAGCAACTTGGCACGTGAACTGGTAGTGGGGTTCTGCTAGAGAAAGAAGAAGTAGTTCCGAGAATGGCGTGCACGTACAATAAACCACTCTGCGTTTTCTAAACCGTGCTTCAGAGTGCTACAGTTACGAGCACGACCTTCTATGGAGCAGCGCGAGCATCCAGACGACCTACACCCTGGTACTCCTACCACGGCAACCGGCCAGGTAACCACTTCGAGTGTCCTAGGAGCTACTACCACCATAACGCTACCGCAGCTGTGGCTTGCCGATCCCTTGTTATTGTTCGTACAAGCCGAGAACAAGTTCCGCATTCATCGCGTCGCGTCAGAAGTTCGCAAGTACGAGCTACTCCTCGAAGCGTTGCAGCCACAGGCAATGGCCGAGATACGCGACATCCTCGCGCGACCGCTTGGTGAAACTCCATATACCACCGTCAAACAGACTGTTCTTTGCCGTCTCGTTCAGCCTACGCATCGGCGCATTCAACAACTCCTGAACAACGAAGATCTTGGAGACAGACGTCCCACCCAATTCCTACGTCACCTGCAGCACCTGGTTGGGGACCATCCGGGCTTCTTGGTCACAGCTATACTACGTGAGCTGTTTCTGCAGCGTCTTCCACCTAACGTGCGAATGGCTCTTGTCACAGCTCAGCATAAGTCCCTGCCGGAGCTCGCAGAACTGGCTGACGACATGATGGACGTTGCTCCGGCAGTCATCAACGCTGCCCGTCCTGCTCCGGTTTCCGAAGTAAATTCCCTTCGAGAAGCAGTAAAAGATCTCGCAGCTCAAGTAGCCGACTTGCGTCTGGAACTGCAAAACACTCGCAACTTCAATGGCCAGCCTTGTCCACATCGACAGCCTCTCACGTCGCCTACTCCGCCACGACCACTCCACCAGCCTGAGCGCAGTTTTCCAACACAGACGCCATGCTACTATCACCGACGTTTTCGTGCCGCGGCTCGTCGATGTCTGTCACCCTGTTCGTGGCGCATGGGAAACGCTCAGGCCGATCGTCAATAACAGCGGCGGGCGATCACGGCCAATCATCAAGCCGCCTCTTCTATATAACCGACCGAACCACAGGACTGCGCTTGCTGGTGGACACTGGGGCAGAGGTCAGCATAATTCCTGCTTCCAAGGCTGACCGGCATCTCCGCGAAAAGTCAACTCCTCTACAAGCGATCAACTCTTCTGTCATCGCAACTTACGGGCAGAAGTCTCTGACCCTCGATCTCGGCCTCAAGAGAAAGTTACAATGGCTGTTTTGGATAGCTGACGTTCGCTATGCCATCTTAGGAGCCGATTTCTTGAGACATTTTCATCTGCTCGTGGATATGAGCCGCTGTCGCCTGGTGGATGGGATTACCGGTTTGTCGGTCAACGGTTTTCTGTCACAAGCCACGGCCCTAAACCCCACTTTCGTGAAGCTACCTACCTCGCCGTATACAGCTCTCCTCGACGAGTTTCCGGAGATTACTACACAGTCTCCGATGGATAAGCCTCCTAAGCACTCTGTCATCCATTGCATCGTTACCACAGGACCACCTGTTCACTGCCGCCCTCGCCGACTCGGTCCCGATAAACTTCGAGTTGCTCGCAATGAGTTCGAGCACATGTTGCAATTGAAGATCATTCGCCCGTCATCAAGCTCGTGGTCGTCGGCACTGCACATGGTTCCCAAGAAGAAGAACGACTGGCGGCCCTGTGGTGATTATCGTGCACTCAAGGCGGTCACCGTTCCGGACCGATACCCGTTACCCAATATTCAGGACTGCACTGCCTTCTTAACCGGCACAACAGTATATTCGAAGATTGATCTCGTGAAAGCTTATCACCAGATCCCCGTTGAGCTTTCCGACATCCCCAAAACTGCTATAACTACCCCATTTGGCCTTTTTGAATATTTAAGAATGCCTTTCGGCTTGCGCAACGCAGCTCAGACATTTCAGCGCTTTATAGACGAAGTCACCAGAGATCTGCCATTTTGTTTCGCCTATATAGATGATCTTCTCGTCGCCAGCAAGGACCTGAAACACATAAGGCTCATCTACGCCAACTTTTCAGTCGACTTCGGGACTACGATCTGGTCATCAAAGTTGAAAAATGCCAGTTTGGCGTCGCCGAGATCGCATTCCTTGGACATCGCATCACAAAAGATGGCATCACTCCTCTACCTGACAAAGTTGAGGCTATCATCGACTACCCCCCACCAAAGTCCGCAGGCAGTCTGCGACGTTTTCTCGGACTCGTAAATTTTTATCGCCGTTTCATCCCGACATGCTCTACACTGCTGAAGCCGCTTGAAGCACCACTGTCTACTTCGAAAGCTGAGTCGGCTGCTCTTCCGTGGGACACGGTCGGTGATGAAGCTTTCGCCGCCGTTAAGACCCAGCTCGCCAAAGCCACTCTCCTACACCACCCTTCACCAACTGCTCCCACTAGCCTCATGGTGGACGCCTCCTCAGAAGCAGTTGGAGCCGCTCTTCATCAATGGATCAATGGCGCATGGGCTCCTATCTCCTTCTTTTCCCGAAAGTTACGCGACATTGAGCGCCGATACAGTACTTTCGGACGGGAGCTCCTCGCAGCCTACCTTGCGGTGAAGCACTTCAGGTACTTTCTCGAAAGGCGAGAATTCGCCATTCTCACCAACCACAAGCCACTTGTTTCGGCTTTACGTTCCTGCAGTGCCACCCATACTCCTAGAGAGCTTCGGCACCTCGCTTTCATTGCCGAATTCACCACAGACATACGCTACGTCAAAGGCAGCCTGAACAGTGCAGCGGACGCTCTTAGTCACATTACCATCAACGCCACAAGCCCCATCGACCTTTCCTTGTCTTCAATCGCCGAGGCACAAGCATTGGATGATGAGCTTCCACGAGTTCGATCATCTACATCCCTCCGACTAGAGCAAGTTAGCTTTCCCGACCACGACGTCACGCTCTGGTGCGATGTTTCACACAACTGTACTCGCATCTATGTTCCTTCAGATCTGCGTCGTGCTGTTTTTGATACCCTGCACTCAATCTGCCATCCAGGCGTACGAGCTACGCAACACCTGGTCACAGAACGCTATGTCTGGCCGCGCATACGCGCTGACATTCGTGACTGGGTTGGCACTTGCACAACGTGTCAGCGTATCAAGGTACAACGGCACACCAAGCCTCCATGGGGAAAATTCCCGCTCCCTGATACACGGTTCGACACCATTCATCTGGACATCGTCGGACCTTTGCCACCATGCCGTGGATATACGTATTTGCTTACGTGTATTGATAGGTACACAAGGTGGCCTGAAGCAGCTCCAATGCCTGACATCACGGCGGAGACAGTTGCTCGTACTTTTCTGTCTACCTGGATTAGCCGTTTCGGTGTGCCATCAACGGTGACTACTGATAGAGGCAGACAGTTTGAGTCCGCACTTTTCACCTCTGTGATATCTCTTCTGGGTTGCGCGCGCATTCGCACCACTGCGTATCATCCTGTATCGAATGGCATCGTAGAGAGACTACATCGTCATTTGAAAGCAGCACTCGCCTCTCAGCCTCATGCCGAAGATTGGGTATCACACCTCCCCATCGTGCTGCTCGGCCTTCGGTCAACGCTGCGACGAGAACTTTCCTGCTCTGTAGCCGAGATGGTTTATGGCTGCACACTCCGTTTGCCGGGTGACCTCGTCAATCCCGTAACTACGCAGTTTGTTTCGGATCCATCATCTTTCGTCCAGCGTCTGCGGGTCTATATGCAAAACTTACGCCCATCACCAACTTCGGCTCATACGACTAAGCACGACGTTTTTCTGCCGTCAAACCTACAGACATCCTCACACGTTTTCGTTCGTGTTGACGCGCCTCGTCGTGCTCTTCAGCCTCGCTATGATGGTCCTTTTCCAGTCATAAAACGATCCGAACATCATTTTACAATCCTGCGCAATGGGCGCGAAGACACAGTAACAATTGAAAGGATCAAGCCGGCACCCACTATCAACAGCTCCGAATGACAACCTCTTCAAGTGCCAATGGCCACTTGTCCGCAGGGGGGCCCACCTGTGGCGTACTTTTCTTCTTCTTTTGGCGCATAACAACTTGGCACGTGAACTGGTAGTGGGGTTCTGCTAGAGAAAGAAGAAGTAGTTCCGAGAATGGCGTGCACGTACAATAAACCACTCTGCGTTTTCTAAACCGTGCTTCAGAGTGCTACACTTGAATACTTTTCTACAGAGTAAAGTTAACTGCCATGCTCCATGGCGGCTTACCCATACAAAAAGGAACAGAAACAAACACACACTCAAGGACTCACCTATTCGCGGGGTCTGGTACATTCAAACATAGGCGTGCGCATAGGATGCGGAAGAGCAGGGGAGGGGTCACCCATAATTGGGGCTCCAAATCTGCCCCACACGTTCATTCACTGAGACCGCTAATCTCATGCTTTACTGCTCGATGTTATGACTATGCGTGATATTTTACGATGACGGTGACTAAGAACTCCTCATGTTGCATTTAAAGCACTCCCCATAGTTCAAACAGAAAGCCGGATAATATCAATGAGAGGCCTTTGTGGTAAGCACACCATCGCTTCACTTTCATGTTTGCATCCATTGCGGAGGTAGTTTTCTTTCGGAAGCGACCAACAAGCGGGGGGGCGGGGGGCGGGGGTAGATATACGGTGAGCGTTGCCTGCCCCCCCCCCCTCCCAGTGCAGTACCCTGCGCACGCCTGTGCATTCGGATGTCAGTCCGGTATGACCTCGCCAGAATTGAGATATCGTGAAGCGTCGGCAGCGTCTTTCTGCCCATCTTAAGCAGTATCAAGCGCGCAGGCGGGATCTTGTACAGACATAAATACACGCAAAATAAACGCGGTCACAAAGCGCAACACGCGCCGCGCATTTCATAGAACGCGTTCGACTGGGAGTCCGCGCACACAAGTTAAAAATTGAGTATTTCTATGATTTCAATGTTATCGCACGCCCAATTCTTTTCAGACTCAGCGTTAAGCTTGTTATAGAATGTTCCTGCACTATCTCGCCTTCAAAATTTCTTGAGTGGCACTACAACTCACGCCTAAAATCAAGCAAATAGGCTCGGCTGTGCAGCCGTCGTGTCGGAGGCGTGCTGCCCGAACACGTCGACGTTGGCCAGAGGTGGCGACGACTTCACAGGAGTCGGCAACCTCACAGGAGGCGGCGAGCTGCGCCGGAAAACTCGCTCAGCGCTGACACTTGAAAGAGGGCAAGCAAGGTGTGCGGTGTGCTGTATCTGCCTCTCGAGCATCCCTACTGAAAATCACAAATAAACCTTTAACGCCCTAGAGGTTATACGTTCACTGGCATTACGAAAAAGCTCTAATAACTCGTCAATGATATTTTTTCCAACTTGTTTGAGAAATATCCAGCGTATATAATGCGGTCCTGTACAAATGGTTGAGGACCACAGACCGCCTCGTGTTAAAATGTTGACTGGTTGCCCGCATATCCTCATTTTCTCTTCGCAACGATGCCTGGATGATCTCCTCTGAGTATTCCGATAATGGATCTAGCTTTGGGCTCATCGTCTCTCGATGTTGTCCCACAACAGGACATGAAAGCAATTCATGGTTGAAGACTCAGCCAGACAAGTGATTCGTATTCTCAAGGTGGTGGTCGTAAGCGCCCCTATAGTGTTTGTCGAGAAAATGCTGTTATTCCATTGCCTGCCTCAGAGAAGCGTGCCGACTCCATTACGCTTTTTGTATATCAATGTGCTGGTGTGCAAATCGACGAGAAATCATAGCTGTACATGTGTAGTGAAGCGTCTTCCAGATCCATCTCTATTTCGAACAAGTATAATCAAAAAGCCAATAGAGATGGTCAGCCCAGTGGGTAAGTCACTCGTTTGAGTGTGGTGTCGCAAGTTCGAATGGCACCCATATACCAATGTCTGTATTTGTTTAGATACATTGATTCCGCTTTATACCTTTATTGTAAGAGTGGTTCGTCTTACGTAGTATAGCACAGCAATGTGTCCTATTCAGTTTGGGGAAAAAAATGCTTAGGCATTTATTTGCGAAAATGTAATTATCTTGTTTTTTTTTAGTATTTTTGTCCATAATGTTTCTGCATCAAGGACGAACATTTATGAGAAGCCATATACTCATATCTCCATGCGGGGAATTTTAAACGTTGCGCTTATCGAAGGCGAATGCAATGAACATTAAAAGGAATGTGGGTTACAAATAACTGCGTGACATTTAATTGCTTACTATCAGGTTATGCCAGCCGTCACTCTTCTAGAAGGAATTTGCTGGAATGAAGCATGTTGAATTTTCACGTTGTTTTTTAGGGGCATAAGATAAAACAAAAGGCATCGTATGACTGTGGAATGTACTTCTATTGTTGCCTCGTGATATGACCATGGCCTAAAACACATAAAAGCGAAGGTGGACGGATGCCAAGAATAACTGCGCACTTGTTCGTCCACTGCAGAGCTGTCCTTCCACTGGAACTCAAAGGTATAGTTTTTCTTATATCTTGCCCCCTTTATTCCATTCTCAGCATTTGTGCCCGCAATACAGTGAAATGTTGGCGATACGATCGCAGCTCGTACGAATTTCGGGGTGATACGAATTTTTCTTTGGTTCCGGCTAAGGCCCATTGGCCTGCAATATAATGGAGTACGGAGGTTGCTAACCGATTCTCACCCCGCGACAATTGATACGAACGCACGTTACCGCCCAGGTACGAAGAGGTGCCGTCCGCGCTGTCGCGGACGACGCGCCAAGCACGTGTGAGCGGGGGAACGCAAGCGCGGGCATGCGCGCCGCACCACCAAATCGTCAGAATCATGGTGTCAACATGCGTGATTGTTGAGGTCGCACTTGTACGGGCACGGCTGTAAACCTAAAAAAAAACAAAAAACAAACAAAAAACATCGCCAACACCTCCGCGATAACCAAATCACAACATAGGACCGTGGTGCTGAAATTTTGTAGCCTTAATCTATCGCGTCAAAGCGCTTCTTCCGTTACTTTCGCCAGCAGTACTCTGGTGCGAAAAAGCATACTGATATTTGGAATAGGTTACTGCTGTCGCGCGGGTGACAACGCACCTGGTTCATTATTTAAACACGCACGTACGGACCCTACGTGCGTGTTTAACTGCCGGCATCTAAAAATTTGACTGACATCATGCAGAGTTCTTCCTGATGTTGCTGCAGTCCTGAAAAAACAGTAAATGAAAATGTACGCCAGCTTTTTTTTTTTTTGTCGCATGCTAATTTTTCATGCTTTCTGGTGATACGAATCTCGGATGATACGAATATTTTTCATGCCTCCATGAGATTCGTATCACGACGTTTCACTGTATAGGGTGCATTAGTGTGAGCTACGTAGGTATCGCGATGGCGAATGAAATTTATTGCCCCATCATGTTCAATTCTCCTCTGCTTTTAAACAAAAATTTGGATCATAATATTTCATCAAAATTTTCCATTTTCATCAACAGAATACTCCAGCCACTGTGTACTATTCTGCAAAATTATCCCAACAAAATGATCTCGATAATTTAACTCCACAATTCAGACTTCTTCCAAGGAACTATTTTACTAGTATGTTCCGTTCCGCGGACTCTTTCTAACTAAATGTTTGCGCCATTGTGTACATTCCGCGAACTTCCGCCAGCAAAGAGGGCACGAGTATGTTTTATTCTGCGAACTTTTCGTATGAAAATGTACGGCTATTAGGTTTCACTTGGTATCACTGTCCAAAGAACATAATCAGCACCTTTATGTTCTGGAGTGGACACCTCTAAGAAATAAACAGTGTGCACAAATGTCTGGTACCTCCATGTTCCATTCCGTGTAATTACGCCAACTGCATCATTATTCTCCATGATGAGCATCGCTTACAAAGAAATGCTCTGCACCACCATATTCCCTTCTGCACACTGTGGCAAAGCACTCGCACCACTACGTTTCGTTCCGCAAACTTCCGTCAACAAGGTATTTTCATGATTGTATTCCATATTGAACAGCTCATGTAGCCAATAGTCAAAGTTTCGCCGCAATTGCGATGCAATTAATGGGCTAGCGAGAAATTGGAATGTCACACGCAGAACAACACGCAGCTCGATACTTGCAGCTCCCCGCTGAAGCACAAAGAAGGACTCGCGAAAAGAACGCGTGGGTATCCACAGGCCAACAGTGAACTGACAACTATGACAGTTGTTACGCTTTTGTGTTTCAGGAACGCGCTGCAAGTATCGGCAACGGAGAACCAGATGCTCTTCAATATTTAGAAGAACTTGTTTTTGGGCGAGTTGGTGCCTAATTTTGCTGAACATTTTGTACGTGGCGCAAAGCTAGACACATGAAAAAGGGGCGGAGGAAAGAGACAGAGGAGTGCCAACTCTGTCTGTTTGGCGCTCCTCTGTCTCTTTCCTCCGCCCCTTTTTCATGTTTCTAGCTTTGCGCCAAGTACAAAATTTTGAGCGATCTTAAATACTTCTTTTCCTTTTAATGTGCGGCGCATGGACTGGCTCCTCTGCGTCTGTTGCCACGTGGGGGATTCTGACGCAAGTTGTCCGTGGTGTTCTTTTCTTTCTTTAGGGGCGAAGCTACTTAGGGGCTAGCCTTGTCTGGCGATGTATCGGCGTCCACACTTGTATCACAACATCTGCTGCAGAGCTTTAAAAATACCACCTGCACCGTTTACAAAAGGTAAAAGAAAAACAAACAAAACGGGACAATATAAAGCACCTAGAAGCACGAATCATTTATACTAGTCGACGAATTCAACGTAGACATTACACACTTTGGTACCTAGCTTTGTTGTGGACGATCACTGTCTGCTGTCATGGATTTTACAAAAGAGTTGCTATACACCATTTTCCGGACGCGCTCAAGCGCCGCCATCTTGGACTGATAACGTTGCAATTTTGTATCCGTATAAAAGAAACAAACTGTGCTACGGTGAACTCGCACGCGCGATTGGTAGATTCGATGTTTTATGACCATGATGATTTCATATTACTGCATAGAAAACCGGCAACCTATTCTCTTATCAGTATAAGATTGCGGCGCCCATGAGTCGTAAAAAAAACGTGTATACGCGACACATCTATGGGTACGTGAATAAAAAAAGGTTTAGAATAGACGAACAACAATCATAATTGTAACAGAACAATATAGAACACCTACAAACACAAAGCCTTTGTACTAGTCGGCGATTTCAACGTAGTCATTACGGACCTTAGGACCTATAGCTTCACCCACTCGTCATTATTCACTTCGTGGAGATGGAGAATATTTTTGCTACGGACTTCAATGCTCAACACATGGCATGGGGATACAAATTTCAAAACCCCAAAGGCAGACAGCTATGGAAAGATGCACAACAACAGGGCCTTACTATCATCACAGACCCTTCGATTCCCGCGAGGCGAGGGTCTAGTGTTACCTCAGATACTACGCCAGATCTCACTTTTACGAAGAATATTAGGGATGCAAGGTGGCTCAACACGCTACAGGATCTAGGAAGCGATCACAGTAAATTCGAAATCAATATAAAAGCAGGGCCACGCAAACCTAAGGGCAAGCAACTCAAAATTGTAGACAGGGACAAACTCAGAGAAATCCGCAAAGAAAAGGATAATACTATTTCAGATATAGTAGACTGGACCACGCAGCTTATACAGGATGTTAGTTTAGTGACACAAGTCATCCCTCAGGAAGCCCAAGTGGAACATGTAGCCAGTAAACTCCTACATATGCGGGAAGCGAAAGAAGGTCTACTGAGGAGATGGAAAACCCAGAGACACAACAGGACGCTCCGAGGGACATAGAAACATACAACAGCTCTGGAAACAACAATGGGAGGAAACATGCACCTCTATGGATTAACAGTTAGGGCTATCCAGAACCTGGAACCTTCTCAGGTATCTTTTGAGTCCCGAGGACACTAAAGCAACGTACAGACATAACATAAACAAAATATTACACGCATATGAAAACACCGAACAAGCTTTTATGGATGAGGTAGCAGCACGGTATTTATCTCGGGATAAGCCAGCGACACACCCATATTATACAGGCACCGAAAACGCACAACTCGACGAAGAGATCAGCGAAGCAGAGTTAAGAGCACCTCTTTCAAAAGGTTAATACCAAATCGGCGCCAGGTCTAGATGGCATAACAAACAAGATGATGTGAAATCTCGATGATGCTTCTCTAGAACAAATTACCAAGTATATGAACGACTGCTGGGAATCAGGCACAATACCGAACGAATGGAAAACAGCTCAAATTATGCTAATACCTAAACCAGGCAAGCGGCAACAGTTGGAGAACTTGCGACTCATTTCGCTCACTTCCTGTGTCGGAAAACTCATGGAACACGTTGTCCTAACAAGAGTGACCAACTATCTCGAAGACAACGACGTTCTTCCGCCTAACATGTTAGGCTTCCGGAGAAACTTGTCGACACAGGATGCAATGCTCCAACTTAAACATGAAATCATAGAAAATACAAGTCGAAACGCCAAAGCTATTCTAGGTTTAGACCTAAGGAAAGGTTTTGACAGTGTTACGCACGAAACAATATTAAACAGAATAACAGAGCTAGGCCTAGGCCAGCGAGTATACACCTACATTCGAGACTTCCTAACTAATAGAAAAGCGAGCATTAAAATAGGAGGCATTGAGTCCGAGGAACTACACCTAGGAAGCGCAGGTACGCCCCAAGGGTCACAAATTTCTCCTATGCTGTTTAATCTCGCTCTGATCGGCTTACCAGCAAAGCCACAGAATATCGACGGCCTCCATCATACCATCTATGCTGACGATATTACCCTATGGGTGAGCGATGGCAGTGATGGACAAGTTGAAAACACATTACAATGTGCGATTGAAACAGTTGAACGATACTTATCAGAAACCGGGCTGGCGTGTTCCGCAGAGAAGTCTGAGCTCCTCATTTATAATCCATCATGACGTGGCCGAAAACCACGCAACTGCGAGGAAAACAACAACCCAGAAGTTCACCTCACTACGGCAGATGGTAAACCCATACCCAAAGTGGATTGGATGAGAGTATCGGGACTTATTATTGAAAGTAACGGCCACACTGGGGAGACCATACGCAAATTAGGCGATGTCACATCTCAAATCATGCGGCTACTTAAACGCATTGCCAACAAATATAGCGGAATGAAAGAAGCCAATCTACTTAGACTAGTCCAAGCGTTCGTAATAAGCAGAATAGTTTACGTAGCATCGTACCTACGATGGCACTCATCAGAACGATACAAATTAGATTGTTTAATCAGGAAAAATTTACAAGCAACCAATAGGACTCTCCATCACCACTAGCAACGATAGTCTTCTGCAGCTAGGTCTACACAATACACTGGATGAGTTAATCGAGGCACAGCGCATCGCACAATACGAACGCCTATCCAAAACTAAAACAGGCAGGCAAATATTGGATCGACTACGTATTGCGTGTCACACTCAGCATCGCGTCAAAGAAGATATGCCCAGACACATTAGAGGCGTGATAACCGTCCTTCCTATACCCAATAATATGCACCCCGCCCACCATCAGGGCAGACGGGAAGCAGGGCCCGCGATATACAAAGGACATTTGGTAACAGCCTGGACACCGTATTCGTAGATGCAGCTAGATACAGACACAAGCGCGCCTACACAGCCATAGTTATAAATAATGAGGGAAAATGCCTAACGAGCGCTACCGTCCGTACGCCACACGTAGAAACCGCAGAGGAAATAGCTATCGCATTAGCCATAGCACAAACACAAGCGGACGTAATAGTCAGCGATTCGCAGAGGGCGATAAGAGACTTCGCAAATGGTAGAATCTCCCCCGAGGCACTACAGATTTTAAAACCTGGTATTAATCAAGAAGAAAGTGTCCATCTCATTTGCACACCCCCCTCACACACTATCAGACGGTAGCAATGAGGCAGCGCACCGCGTGGCTCGAGGGCTTACATAAGGCCGATCATCGGTTAGTCCTGCCTCAGGCAATACCGACGAGTGGGAGTGGGAAGATAGAATGCCCACATTTCACGAAATTACAGCACACCATAGAATGCAGAGGCGTACATTCCCTCCCGCCTCACCCGAAATTGAGCAAGAAACAGTCTGTCGAATGGCGGCAGTTACAAACCCGTTCCTACCCGAGTCCAGCCATCTTGCACATAATTCACCCAGATTTATACACGACAGACAAGTGCAGACATTGCGACTCTAGAGCCACCTTAGAGCACATACTATGGGGATGTCCAGGCACAATAAACAATAACCATGATGTAGCCTTGAACAGCGACAGCCTCCGCGCGCGCTGGGAGTCTGCGTTGCTCAGCTCGGACCTGGAGCAGCAACTCTGGGCCGTCCAGCGAGCCGAGGAAGCCGCCAAGGGCCAGCAACCCTTGGCCGAAGCCTAGGCGGGATCCATGCCCATCCCACCAATTCGCAGGACGCTGAATAAAGTTATTTGATCTGATCTGGCATCAGGAGTGGGTACAGAAAAGGGCCCCTTTTTTTCGAGTCTCACGGACCGTTTTCAAATTGAAAAAAATTACACCATCTCCCGCTAAATGGAACCATGTGTAGATGTGAAGCAGCGGGTGCTAACGCTTACACTGGCGGCGGCGTTGACGCTGGCGCTCATCGCAGCGTTGCGCAGGAGAGAAAACTGGGGAGGCGCAAAGCACGCAGTGATGGAGCGATGTTTCCGACTGGAACATACCAATCGCTGCTTATGGGCAATGAGAGACAGAAGACTCCGACTGGACACAGAGACCCGCAGTCCGCTTTTAGTTAACGCGAACGCTGCGAATTTTTATTGTTCAACAACGCACAGGAGAAATCTCCCACCGGCACCACCTTGCAGGTCAAAATCCATTGCCATATATACGGAGTGGCCAGTGAACGGTTGTGCAGCTCGAGCAGTCGATTTTTTCAACCAAGAAACTCGCTAGCAGATGTTGCCTGCGTAGGCTTCGCGAGGCGAGAGAGGGGGGGAGCGTAGGAGAGGAGGGAGAGGAGGGGACGCGCATGTGCAGTGGGAGTGTGGACGCCGGTGGCAGGGATACCTATACCTCGCGACAACTTTCTGTGGTAGCACAGCCAAAGCTACGTGGGCGGAGCTTCTGCACATGTGTTACTACGCCAAGTAGTCCGTTTGCGGGCGATTTCGGTTTCTGTTTCGCAAGCGCATACAACATGTACGTTTTCGCACGAACATCCAATGTTTATGATGTTATTTTAGAAATAGTGTATTAAAAGATAGGTTATATGCAGCTTTAATAGAAAGCTATGACAAGCCTTGAGATACTTATGAACGCAGGGGTGAAAGAAAAATAGATGGAATTATTGCTGTGTTGTGCGAATTCCAGCATAACGCTAACCTGCCAGCGGTTCAAGCTCGCGTGTAAAATGAGCACCATACAGTAATGCCTGCCTTTGGTTTTGTTTATTTTATTGCCTTGAAAAAAAATTCTTTATTGCTAAGGAACACAGGAAGCAGTTTTACTGAAGCGGTCAGATTTATTTTTTCAAAAAAAAAGGGGGGGGTGTGGGGGGAGGGCTGCCGAGCAGGAACTGTGTGATAGGAAATTCAACCCAATGACAAAAAACCGCGTCCTAAATTTCGGTGAATCCAGGGCTGGTATCGTCGTTTTCCTTCTTTTGGAGACGCGAGAAGTTTCTGGAGACGCTCACGTTATTTTCTTTGCGGACGCGAAGGCATCGATGGGTCGCAGATTTCTTGGCCACGACCGGTCACAGGCGGACGTCTCACGTTCGTAAATCCATGGCCGTGGTAAATCCAAGCGGGTGAAACGCACTCCCTACTCGGTCAAGAACGCTGTTTTGGCAGTCAGCCGCATAATAGACGTGAACGCGTCTGTTCCCCAGGCGAAGCTTTGCACTAGTGATTTTATCCTCGAAAATCGCTGCCATCGCAAAGCACCAAGAACCGCTCCCGCCGTAGACGCCGACAGGTACGGTGTTACAGTACGCGATCTTTAGCGTGATTGTATCAGCAACATAAGGCAACCGAAATAGCGACCACGTATGGAACGCAATTTATGAAAAGGGTCATTGTTTTTACGTACAGTTTCCAATCGCAATTTTGCTTTCAAGCAGCTGGTCTTGCTGAAGACTGACAAGTCGCCGGTGTCACTTTCAAGGTGGCTATCGCGATGAGAGACCCACTTGCGCTGACGGTATCGTTCGCACACAATTTATTTCTCCGTGATAGCATACACGGGGAACGAAATATTTGACGACGCACAGCTGTCTTGTTTTCTTTCTGCTCGATGAATACAGATCACCTAACGAACACGCACTCATCCTCGCTCACAAGCCACGATGTCAACTTGCTGCAACCGAACGACGCCATCGTTGTTTACCGGGGCAGGAAGAAGGTGAAATGACACCAGAAAACCAGAAAACTAGAAACAGCAAAAAACCAAACTCCCGCACGGAATAAGCTTTCTTGATAACTATGCGAACGATCTTGAACATCACAACTACATCTTTTGTTTTTATGTTCTCTTTTATGCTACGTGGTTAGCGTTCGCGGACTACATGCAGAAGCGTAGTAAAAGAGTGCGTGATTCGGCTTCGTAGTTTGGCTGTGCTGCCACAGAAAATTGTCGCGAGGTATAGAGGAGAGAGGGGGGAGCGTAGGAGAGGAAAGAGAGGGGGGGACACGCATGCGCAGTGGGAGTGTGGACGCCGCGGGCAGGGATGCCTAGAGGAGAGAGGGGGGAGCGTAGGAGGGGGAGAGAGGAGGGGAGGCGCATGCGCAGTGAGGGGGTGTGGTTGCCGCGGCGAAGGATGCCTAGAGGAGGAAAAGGGGGGAAAGGAGGTTTTTTATTCTTTGAAAGGGTTTGCGCATGCGCAGTAAGGAGGCCACGCGGCACACCACCACCACGACCACCGGATTAAGCTTCGCCATAAGATGCTTCACATCTAAAAAAATTACACCATCTCCCGCTAAAGGGAACCATGTGTAGATGTGAAGCAGCGGGCGCTAACGCTTACACTGGCGGCGGCGTTGACGCTGGCGTCATCGCAGCGTTGCGCAGGAGAGAAAACTGGGGAGGCGCAAAGCACGCAGTGATGGAGTGGTGTTTCCTACTGGAACATGCCAATCGCTGCTAATGGGCAATGAGAGACAGAAGACTCCGACTGGACACAGAGACCCACAGTGCGCTTTTAGTTAACGCACACGCTGCGAATTATTATTGTTCAACAATGCACAGGAGAAATCTCCCACCGGCACCACCTTGGAGGTCAAGATCCATTGCCATATATACGGGATGGCCAGTGAACGGTTGTGCAGCGCGAGCAGTCGGTTTTTTCAACCAAGAAACTCGCTAGCAGACGCTGCCTGCGTCGGCGTCGCGAGGCGAGAGAAGGGGGGTAGCGTAGGAGAGGAAAGAGAGGGGGGGGGACGCGCATGCGCAGTGGGGGTGTGGACGCTGTGGGCAGGGATGCCTAGAGGAGAGAGGGGGGGGAGCGTATTAGAAGAGAGGTAGGGGGGACGCGCATGCGCAGTGGGAGCGCGGGGAGGGATGCCTAGAGGAGAGCGGGGGGGGAGCGTAGGAGGGGGGAGAGGAGGGGAGGCGCATACGCAGTGAGGATGTGGTTGCCGCGTGGAGGGATGCCTAGAGAAGAGAGAGGGGGAGAGGA
Organism: Rhipicephalus appendiculatus; assembly: GCA_030522465.1. Taxonomy (NCBI): domain Eukaryota; kingdom Metazoa; phylum Arthropoda; class Arachnida; order Ixodida; family Ixodidae; genus Rhipicephalus; species Rhipicephalus appendiculatus. The sequence continues at coordinate 48,838 of JALIZH010024980.1, read as the reverse complement.
GGTTTTTTTATTTTCATTTTTTTTTTGAAAGGGTTTGCGCATGCGCAGTAAGTGAGGCCTCGAGGCACACCACCACCACCACCACCACCGGATTAAGCTTCGCCATAAGATGCTTCACATCTAAAAAAATGTAGGAGTGTTGCATAATCCAACACACGCAACGCTCTGTGGAGCGAGGGGTCACTGGTTGGAATGCGTGGTCGGGTGCCTCGGAATTTCTTTAAGAGCGAAGCTCTTTAAGCCAACACCCGGCCGTCGCCGTCGCCGTTGAAGCTCCCTGGCACGGCGGCAGCTGTGGCGTCTCCTCCTCAAGTGGGAGCATAAATGAGTTTTATGAGCGCTGGAACGCGGATGGCGTCTGCACGATGCGCAAAGTACGAGAATACGAACGCATGCGAAACGGAGGCAGATTAGTCTCCCTCTTTCTTCGACTCTGCCCTCACGCCTCAAACCGACGAACGCTCGAAACCATCGCTTCACTGTCGTCCGTCCAGTGGTCGGTCCGTTGCCTGGACAATGAAACGCCACGCGCACCAAACGCAGCGTACGTCCCATCTCTAAGGAGCTTCACTCATCGGTTGTATTCGTGCCCGGAACAACTGCTAGTTTTTCTTTGATTTATTTTTCTGAGTGCCTTTTTTATATATATACCGTAAAATGAGGTTACTTTGTGACTGCAGGGGTTACTTTGTGACACGCGCTCGGTTTTCTGTACTTTAAATCGTGCGCCACGACCAGGCGCTGCCGAAAAACTATCAGCCACTCAACAAGCTCGCCTGACATGCCGTTTCACCTAGCGGCAGCCGGCTGAAGTTCCCACGCTCCGGAGCCCCTCTAGACGCCGACATGTTCAATGGAGTTTTAGCGCGCATTGTTGAAGCACCGTAAACTTTGTGCGCTCGACCCGTCCGCACGAGAAAAACAGCGAAAACAGGCATTTACTTGTGATTGTTCATATGTAGGCTAAAATAAACTGTAATATAAATTTAATTAAGTCACGTATGTTGAAGCTTATAGAAAGGAAACTGAAATGTTGATACTTCGCGGGGTAACTTTGTGACACGCCAACTGTCACAAAGTTATCCACTCTGTTTTACAGCGAAAGCTGTATATGGCTAGGAGAAACGGAAAACCGCTCGGCATCTGTGTCACGGGCGGTCTCCATTGGCTGTGCTATCAGTTACGTCGTTTTGAGCGTCGTACCCAAGCTCGCGCCCCATTGGCTGGGCCGTGAGTGACGTCGTCCATCCCGTCGCAGCCGTGGCGCCGAGCACGCGCGCATCAGTTTCGACTGAGAGCTTCCACATGGGTAAGCCACGGATCCTACGAACTTCCGAACAGCGGACAACTTGAGAAGAGCGCCGACAGTGGAAACGTGAGAGAGCTCGCATTCGCCGGGTCGATGCTGCAGTCCGGGCACAAGAACAGGCCCGCGAGGCTGAGTGCCGGCAGCAACTGCGTACCGGCAGCCTTCCAAGCCGCGCTAAATCGCGAACAGGAATGCAAGCGCCGGTGGCGGGAGCGGATCCTGCAAACCACGCCGCCGAGTTAGCTCGCGATGTCAAACGCTTGCAGCAACGGCGCGCCGAAGAAGCGGCGTTGCGGGCAGAACAGCGTCGACGTGATGATTATGGGAGCGCGTTCGCCGGGGCGAACGCCCGCTTTCGGCGAGAGTTTCTCCGGCGGAACTTTGGCTTCGGCTGCGACTTCTGTGACCGCCTGTGGTTTGACCACAACCTGCCAACGATAATTGTGGAAGGCTTCAGTGCAGCGTCGGGTTGAACCCACTGCAAAACACCGCGGCTGCACATTTCAGCTTCGCTGGGTAACCATTTGTACGGAGTGCTTCGGCGTTGATTTTTTTTTTAATTTAAATTATATGTTACTTTGTCGAAAGGAGGAAGATGCTCAACACCCCAGCGGGGAAAATCGTATCGGTTGCCGATGTAGAAGAAGCGAGGAAGACAGGAAAACCGACAACCGGAAAGAAGGGCAGCTTTTCCTCCGGTATCAGAGCTAGACGACCTAGGACGAGGTCTTCTCTTGACGACAGCCCAGAAGAAAGCACTGACAGCGATTGTACATTACGCAAGTGAACTTTTGATGGGGTAAAATTATGAAGCCCTTTTTTCCCCAATCATATTCAGCCAAAAACAACGTTGTCACAAAGTTGTCCCACACGACGGGGTAACTTTGTGACAGCTTTTAACCTGAATGTAGCCGTTTGTATTAAAAATATGGATTTGTAGAACATACCATCGTGTGAGGGAATCTTTCAGCAACGTTATGCCACTATTCATTCACCATTATGTTGATAATTATTCAGCGAGAGAATGAAAACGTACGAAATCTGTCACAAAGTAACCTCATTTTACGGTACACGTACAGATACATATCCGGGGCATGACGGTGACGGTGATGGCAAAATCAGCCGTGAGTGTCCATACAATAGCTATCGCAATTAAAATTCTCACCAATTTGCTTTACTTCACGCGCTTCTGCCCAAAATCGTGTGTAAGATTATATTCGATTTTAGGCATTTTGCCTACCACGTGAGCACAGGCATCTTCGATCTAGCGCTTCATAGAACGAAATATTCTGTGACAAAATCTTCTACTATGAGAAGTTCTGCCATTAAAAAGTATTCGAGTCATTTCATTTGACATGTCGACTTCTATCAAATAGTCTGCGAAATTAAGCTTCGTTATTAGCACTTCTATAACCCTTTCCTGCCCGAGAAAAATACAATAAAAAAATTGCTAACTTGCTCAAAAATTATTGATGTTTGCTCTATTCCAATTAGGTTTTAAAAGGTTAAACTGTAAGAATAGGAGTTTTTGCCCCAGAAAACAGACCCGCACATATGTGCGGGCTGGGCTTTCATTCATGCGATTCACTGCAGCGAGGAATACACTCATAACGGCTAAGACAACGCAAAAAATGCGTGGTCAGCGCTGCGAATGCAACATTTTAGAGTATTCTGTGTCACTTGTGAGGCACAGCTATAAGTTGCACTTCATGCAACGCGTCCTTGAACAAGAAGCTACACTTGACAGCTTGCAGTGGTGTACATATGTCAAGCTGTACACTGATCGCCAGTGTTACGTATAGCTGAGTCTAATCGCTTGGCTATGCCGGGCGCATTTTACAGTCCAGTAAAGCTAAGGATTGTTCTTGTGACATATTTTTTTCCCGCTTTCAATTCTTTGGTGCCTGGTGACGCGCAAAGTTCTCAGAGATCGGATGCAGCCCATGATCAGGCCCATACCCAAAGCTGCTTGATCTTTTGCACACTTACTTGCAAAGTTGTTCTATGTGTGCAACTAGGGCACACTGCCGTTTTGTCAGCAGTAACTTCAAAGATCGTTGCATTAAATTAGTGTGAGAAAGTCGGCAAAGGAGTCTTGACAACAACAAGAACGTCGGCTGTCTCACCACTTTCAAGCAGGTGAGGCTTTGCAGCCGAATGTGTCTTCTTCCAAAAGACATCAATTTCACTGAAACTGGCAGGATAGGGTGAGTGGTCACCTGACCCAGTTATTACGGAGGCGACTGCTCAAAAACTCGCCTTCCATACTCCAGTTTTCATCACTAAGTTGGCTCGAACCACGAATATGAATCTCTGTCAATTCGTCAACGTGGCCCCTACCCAATTCTGACGCAAGACATCAGGAGACTCAATATCTCTTCTATGTGTTCATCATCGTCTGGTTTGAAAATCTTGGCATGTGAAAAAAAAAAAACTTCAGCGCCCACAGAAACTTGTTCCCTGAGTTAGATAACTTTAGCGATTTTAACCCTCAATGTTATTTATTATCCTTAGAATTTCACTGGTCATACTGAAACTCTTTATGATAGGCAATGTAAAATCTAATTCTCTGAAATATAATGCATGTTGTCACAACACATTCACAAAATTGATATTTTCTGCGTAAATGGTGATCGCCATTCACGCAAATCACTTCGTGTCGCTAACATCAGATATAACAACACATTAGGAAACACCAACCAAAGAAGTGCCAATAAGAAGCCAAGAAAGCTATTCGCAATAAAAAGACAGAATGCCCAGCCGCAACCACGCGCGAAGGAGCCTACCTGTGCCGCTCTGCCGTGCACTTGACGAGGACTAAAGCCCAGCCCGCACAAACGTGCGGGTGACTTTTTCACGCTTGAGTACACAGCGTGTGTGGTAAGAACGCGCAATTTTTTTAGCGAAGCATGTTTTTCTAAGTCTTAATATTCTTTTCATATGCATACACTCCAGAAAAAAAAATTATAAGAAAAGAAGCGTTGATTTACACGTCTGAGGTAGCTGCTGTCGGCGCACGTGCTCAGACAGCATTTTTCGTGGAAGATTACTCGCCCTCTGGTGTCGAAATTATTGAACTACTGAAACAGATATATTCCCACAACCTTTAACTTCAGCGGCAAAGAGCTGTGAAACCGAAACTGAAACAGGTGCCTTTTCGTGAGCGTCCTTATTGACCCACACGTTTGTGCGGGTCAGGCGGTAAAGGGATAAAGAACTTCGGCTAGCAAGCATGCTTTCTATTCAGTATGGTCGAATAATACTGCTGCCATTTACGGTACTGTGGCTTTTGAAGCTTTGGAACAATTACTGTTAAATTGTGGATGCGTATACTTTGGCACGTACCACCAGGAAATTTCATGCGTTACACTGCCCTGCCAATCTCCTACTGATTACAGAAATTATTATGCTCCAAATATCACCCATTTTTTTAGGAGCTTGTTCGGCAAGCTTCGTAAGCTCGCGCCTTGTCCGGCTGCGGTGGCGATGGCGGTGGTGTGTACACTTCTCCGCTCAAGGCGCCGGCTTTCCGGTGATTTCAGGAATGATCACTAGATGACGGCGCCGCTCAAGCCGACGCACAACACTCTCAGCACATGCGCCGCCTTTCTCTTCGCCGGGAGCTCACGCAGTGAACGCTCTACCGCTCGGCCGAATGGACACCGCAGTGCGGCGCGGCGGGCTCGCAACGAGCGTCGGCGCCGCTCAAGGCGACGCACACCGCTCTCAGCACGTACGCTTCTTTCTCTTCGACGGGAGCTCAGGCAGTGAAAACTTCGTTACCGCTCGGCCGCATCAACACTGAACAGCAGCGTACATTAAATCTCGCGCAAAGCTTTTTTTTCGACAAAGTGACTAGATTTTCTCACGGCCGGAATGTTGCCGAAGAATGCACACTGAAAAAAATTACACCATCTTCCGCTACAGGGAACCATGTGTAGATGTGAGGCAGCGGGTGCTAAAGCTTACACTGGCGGAGGCGTTGAAGCTGGCGCTCATCGCAGCGTTGCGCAGGAGAGAAAACTGGGGAGGCGCAAAGCACGCAGTGATGGAGCGATGTTTCCTACTGGAACATGCCAATCGCTGCTTATGGGCAATGAGAGACAGACGACTCCGACTGGACACAGAGACCCGCAGTCCGCTTTTAGTTAACGCGAACGCTGCGAATTTTTATTGTTCAACAACGCACTGGAGAAATCTCCCACCGGCACCACCTTGCAGGTCAAAATCCATTGCCATATATACGGAGTGGCCAGTGAACTGTTGTGCAGCTCGAGCAGTCGGTTTTTTCAACCAAGAAACTCGCTAGCAGACGCTGCCTGCGTCGGCGTCGCGAGGCGAGAGAAGGGGGAGCGTAGGAGAGGAGAGAGAGGAGGGGACGCGCATGCGCAGTGGGAATGTGGACGCCGCTGGCAGGGATACCTAGATGAGAGAGGGGGGAGCGTAGGAGAGGAAAGAGAGGGGGGACACACATGCGCAGTGGGAGTGTGGACGCCGCGGGCAGGGATGCCTAGAGGAGAGAGGGGGGGGAGCGTAGGAGGGGAGAGAGGAGTGGAGACGCATGCGCAGTGAGGGGTGTGGTTGCCGCGGCGAGGGGATGCCTAGAGGAGAGAGGGGGAAAGGAGGTTTTTTATTTATTTTTTTTTTGAAAGGGTTTGCGCATGCGCAGTAAGGGAGGCCACGCGGCACACCACCACCCCCACCACCATCACCGGATTAAGCTTCGCCATAAGATGCTTCACATCTAAAACATGATTTGGGTTGCCGTTCTCGCGGGGAGTTAAGTCGAGGCGTGTACAACTCGAGGCTTAATTTTGTGGCGTATAAATCTGCCACAAAATTAAGCCTACGTAAGCAGCAAATGCCTGGCTTAGAGGCGACGCCATTTCAGTAGGAATTGCGGAAATGAACCGAATTTATTTTCCGTTGCTTATGCAGACTGACTACACAAGTTCAGATGAGAACTAGGCATGAGGAGCGAATCGCAGTCAACCGCCGCATAGATCATAGAACTAATCCAATAATTTCGCTCGAAGAATTGAAAGCAAAGCTGAATACAATACAAAACATTATATCGAAGACACGTTGCACGAGTACAGCATGATGATTTGTAAATTATTTCATAAAAGCACACAATCATGTGTTGCATGTAAGGAGGTACGCACGTGTAACGTACCCGCAGGGTTGACAGTTCTGGCTACCTTGCGCCAATTTGGCTATTTTTCTTGGGCTGGTAGCGGCAGCAAAAATCTATTGGCTACTTGGCGACCTTTTGGCTAGTTTCCTTTTGTCTCCATTTGGACCAAATTATCAGTATCTTGTGATATCGCAGCCGCTGGAGAACGACTATGCGGTTTCAATGCGTGGGGACTGTTTCCCGCTCCCAAAATTAAATTTCGCGTTTGCATCGTACGAGAGAAACGGCTTTTGGAAAAGTGGCTGGATCTCGGGGAGGAAACCACTGGAGTCGCCTCATTTCCCAGATCTCATATTGCTGAACGCGGCTTTAAACAGTAAGTGGAAGTGAACCGGCGAACCGAAAGCCCTCCGCATCCACGACGCCCTGCACTCATCGACATTAAATACCGGATATCCGATGAACTGCTTTCGTCCTTTCTTATTATTACGTAGGTAAGGAAACCTGAGATCATTAATTACTCGGAGTTCGTCATCACCCGAGAAACGATTGCGGAGGTAATTAGAAGAACAATAGTGATTTTGAGCACGCTCCTCCGTACTCATTTTCATGATCGCAGGTACTTCTAGCCCTTTCAAGAAAAGTCATGCAAAACGTGTGAGCCGACTGTAACTTCTGGAACAGCGGAAAAATCTTCGGCATCCAGTACAAAATGTTTGCTAAAGTCAACGATTTATGCTTCAATATAAGAAATCATTAGTTTGAAGGATTTTTGCTACAGTCATATATATTTACTCGAAAAGACTTGAATTGAGCCATTTGAATAACAACGTCGCAGTAGTTTTCACACACCCGTAGCTATTTTTGGCTACATTTAGTGCCCCCAAATAAATATTGGCTACTTTTCGGTTACTTACTTGAATTTCTTGGCCAATTTTTTTCTTCTTGACCTGGCAACCTTGCCTCGTCGCATGCGCTTTACCAGTACTGCTCAATTTTTTCCGCCTTAGGAAAGACCTTTGTGGCCTTGACTGCACTCCATTGCCTTTTGCTCCTTACGTTTCTATGTAATGAATATTGCGATACAAGAATGACAATACTGAAAATGCATTATATTGGCCAACCAAAGACACTCTTGTTTTGCTCTGAATAATGAAACAAGTTGCTTTCGCGTTCACTTTACTGATCACTGCAAAAATTTCTTCCAGATTCCGCCACTTTTTTGTCGCAGACTACCGAAAAATGTCTCCCATCTACGCACTCACCATTTTCCTACTTTTGATAGGTAAGTCTTCATGCGCAGATACAATATTGTTACCCATATTAGGCCATTGACAACAATCGATGCATATTATGGATCTCGTAGGCTAATGATAATGCACCGTACACCAATAAGGAAGGACAGTGGGCATCTGCTACATCGTCACTGTTTAGCTTTCATTCAGATAAGATGATAATGGGGCGAGGCTCGGATACGCAAAGTGTAGCCTCGAAACTAGGAGTGATATCAGTGCTATTTTAACATGAAAGTGTTTTATGCCGGGGTCCACCAAGATTTGGTGACGTATTTCCGTCACGGAAATGACGTCGAAAATATACAGATGATCACAAAACAAAGAAAAAATCTTCAGTCAACGGGAGTCGAACCTACGACCTCTAGGTCCGCGACAACAGATGCCGGGCACCCCTAACCACTGCGCCACGGTCACATACTATGTAGGCTTTAAAAACAAGCCTTTTATATCTACTACTGCCCTCTCACAGTGCTCTTGCTAAAGTAAACTAATGCATTATGACCGTGAAATGCACGGTTAGTTCTTCAAAGCGTTCTTTCTACGCGCCCGTCCCATTCGGCGCGTTTCGAATAGGAAAAGGGCAATTTTGTCGACGCATTAACACACTGCCAGGTGGCGATCTTACCCCCTAACATCGTCCTCACTCATAGCATCCTTCCATAGCGAAATATCTCTGCGACGCGCGAGTGATCCACGTGGCAGTGTCCGCGTTCCTAGCTTGCCCCGCGAAAAATCGCAGCCGACCAACGGGGAAGACAGAACGCGCGTTGCGTTTCCCTCTGGTCGGGCAGCGTTGTTCAATAACTCTATGCCGCGAGTAGGCGATCTTAGCCCAAGTTCGGCGTGGAATCAGGGACGCTCTTCTGAGTGCCACACCGTTTTCACGGATTCCGCTCTCACCGTCAATAACTCTATGCCGCGAGTAGGCGACCTTAGCTATGCACTAACGGCTGTCGATGTGTAACAAAACATTGATTTTTATGCAAAGAAAAAGTGAAAATGGCGCTCATACTTCTTCACCACAAATTAAGCCCTTACCTTCGAGACAAAACGAAGTCTGTTATGTTGCCTTCTTTTGCGTTTTAATACCTCGGTGAGTATATGCTGTCTGCATAGTCTGCTTCTTTAATGCAAATGAGTTCTGCGCAATCCCGCAAGGTGACGGAAGGGTTAATGAAGGGGAAAATAGACAACCACCCATTTGTAGCACAAAGCCACAAGGAAACCCGTACGGATTTCTCAGAAAGAAAAGCTTCCGGACCAGGACGAATTTTTCGGCAACTAAGAAGCTTTTTTCTTTCTGAGAAATCCGGGCCGATTTCCTTGTGGCTTCGTGCTACAAATGGGTGGTTGTCTATTTTCCCCTTTATTAACCCTTCCGCCACCTTGTGGGATTGCGCAGAACTCATTTGCATTACTTCTGTCCATGTGTTTCGAGTTGTCGATGGATTCGCCCTAGCGCTGCCCATTGCTAGCTTCCTGGTTAGCTCAATTGGTAGAGCGACCACCCCGGATAGGCGTTGGTCCCGGGTTCGAACCCCCGGACCAGGACGAATTTTTTCGGCAACTAAGACGCTTTTCTTTCTGAGTAATCCGTACGGATTTCCTTGTGGCTTCGTGCTACAAATGGGTGGTTGTCTATTTTCCCCTTTATTACTCTGCTTCTTTGGTGCTTCTTGGATGTGATATGTTACCCTAAGGAACAGGTAGCGGCGGGAATCACACCTCATGTCCGCATCTAAACACGCATTTCTATTATTAAAAATAGCCCGCTAGCCACTGAAGTAACCTTTCCACACGATTGATGGCATGCATGTCAAATCAGCCGATAGATTCAGATCACCTGCTAGAATAAGTGACAGAAGAGGTAAAAATGTAATTGCCAAGAACAGTTGCTGGGCGCGTACAATGGGCGAGTTCCGGTTGTACGTTCTTGAGTCTTCTGTCTTAATCGTAGCCGCGTTGCATGCATGCAACTAGCCAATGAGTTAAGCGCAATAACGGAGGTTAAATAATACGCGGCGGGCCATCATCAGAATTACGGAAAAGAAAATTCCAGCGTGACGCAGCACATGGATCGCCTTTCCGGCACACCCGGTGCGTTCAGTTTCGGTATCTCCGGGATCGCGGTCTGAAATTCGACGATGGATCTCTCAAAGTACGCGCGATATTTTCGAATTTTAAAAGTTATGCTCACCATAAATTGCGACGTAGAATAACTTCGTCATTTAAACAACGGCCCGAAAACAGATAACATGTTAATAAAAAAGTCGGCAGATGTCAAGTATTACCAGAATCGATGTTATGCGAAGCATGCGAAGTTAAGGTGAGTAATTTGTAATTTTTTTATTAAGCGAAATTTTGTGAAGTTACGCTAACGACGTGCACAGATCTTGTACGTACAGATATATGTTAAACAGTCGCATGTGTTTCATATAACCAGTTCATTACAGGTGCGTAATGATGCGAACAGAAACATGGATATTACCAACACCAGAAGTTGTAAGCAGATACGTAGCGCTTGTGATTGCGAGAATGGTAGGCCTGAATAGTGCTACGTAAACCAACTACAGTGCATGGTGCTGAAGTATACGATTGACGTTAACCCGACATGACTCCTTCATCATTGAAGTACGTATTTATTGTTATGAAAATTATATAGCCAGCACTGGAAACACAACAGACGTTTCAGGTACAGTACGCCTGCGTAGGGTCTTTTCCCAAAGCAGTTTCGAGACCTGACGTGGCTCTGTGGTAGAATACCTGATTGCCACGCAGATTGAGTGGGCTCGATTCTTGCTGGGACTCTGATTTCTATTGTTTGCATTCGCCGGGTCAACGCTGCCGTTGTCAGTTTTTCTTAACGCTCTCGCATTTAAATTACCAATGTCCGTCCTTCACGTTCCTGCGTAGATATAAATTGTCAAACAACTGTGACTCATACCGGCATATTGGCGACCGTTGTATACGGGTATGATCCACACGCGCCTGGAGAAATGAGTTTCGCGACGTACGCGGAGGCATTTTTACGTTATTCAAATCACGACCAGCCATACATATTCGTAAAATCTTCTTACCCTCCGAAACTAACTTTGGCCGACCTCAAGTTAAGGAGGCGATCACGAGAGCACCCATACGTAGACGGCTAGATAGATAGATAGATAGATAGATAGATAGATAGATAGATAGATAGATAGATAGATAGATAGATAGATAGATAGATAGATAGATAGATAGATAGATAGATAGATAGATAGATAGATAGATAGATAGATATCAACGCCAAACTGCTTGCAGTAGGCAAAGAAATGCGTCACATTTAAAGTTTGTGTTAGCAATTTTCCGCAATTTAATTCTGTCTGCGAAGGCGACAAGTGCTAATTATTATAGTTTTATAAGGAAAAATCAGTATTGCTTAAAGAAAGACACCCTATAATATATATATATATATATATATATATATATATATATATATATATATACATTCCTTCCTAGACTGCGTCGCCGATGATACAAATTCTACCACGTTGATGTTTTTGAGATAAACAGCCCTACCGCAGTAGTGAATACACACTTGTCTACCATATTTTTTCATGGTTCGTACTTCCGTTCGCCACAACACTCGAAACGATGGGTGTAAGCGAACCGATTTTAGTTTGTTAGCCTTGCCTCAGTACTATACAAAAAAGAAACACAACAACCTAAAAGACACCCTAAATCCTAAAACAATCTGAAAGGCGAGAAAAGGCTCAACACGTTGGAAGCCCAAGGTGGGGGATGACGAACTAATGCCCTCAAAAGCCCCAGGAGCGGGAAGCAGTACAGTCAAGAGAACAGTGACGGGGGTTAGCAAGTCAGGGGGCAATGGCAATAATCATGGATAGCAGAAAGAGACTAAGTGTGTGGCAGTGGAATTGCAGAGGATTTCAGCAAAAGAGAGCGTCACTAGCACAGATAATCAAAACTGTTGAAAATAGACCAAAATTAATAATGCTGCAGGAAACTCTAGCGGATGAGATCAGGCTGTCCGGCTTCAACGCGGTCTGCAAAGGCAATGAACAGGGCAGGGGAATCGGCACCCTAATTGACAAGAAAATTCTCCATATAGAGCATGATTCAAAATTTGGGGTGAGCAAAATTGAATATATATTGATAGAAATAGTTCTAAAAAAGGCAAAGAGGTAAAGCGCAGAGCTTGGTCTGCCTCAACGTATATAACAGTCCCAGCGAAATGAGGCAGAGCTTCAGAGCAATTTTTAATGAGGCCGTGAGGGTAGCCAAAACTGCGCCCCTCATAATAGGAGGGGACTTCAACGCGCCACACCAATCTTGGGGTTGCCGCTGGAATACTAAGAAAGGGGAAGGAATTAGGCATCTTGCCATGGATTTAGGCTTCTCTCTTATCACGGATCCTGCCTTCCCAAACTAGGTGTGGCACTTCCACGTGTAGGGATACTACTCCGGATCTAACTTTCACTACTAACTTACCCACGGCCACCTGGATCAACTATGGCGCGGATCTGGGGAGCGACTATTATATTCTACACAAAATAGTGGAAACGATGGGGCTGGAGGTAAAACACTTCACGTACATAGATTGGGATCAGTTAAGAAAAATCAGACGGGACAGAACGGAAACAGGACAGGAGCAAATCAGACCACCAGAGTGGATAGTTCAGCTTAGGGGAGACTTGAAGGCACCAACTAAGGCTATAGACACGGAGGAAGAGGTCGAGCAGATGGACGGTAGATTGGCCCATTTGATAGAAGCCATACAATCGATTTTACATAGATAGAAATCACAGCGCTGAAACAGAAGACTTCGAAAGCGCATTGCTCAGCTCAATAGGGATATCGAGGAGCACGCACGATATCTGCGGAAACAGCAATGGAATGAGGTGTGTAACTTTGTAGAAGCAAGGATAAAACGCGGAGGATAATGGAATCTGCTCAGACATCTGCTGAATGAAAAAGGCACTAAATCGAATAGACATACGGCGTTGGAGAAGCTGGCACATCAGGAAAGTCAGACTGCAAGCGCAGACAGGAGAATGGAGGGAATGGCAGTTAAATACTTGCCTCTGAGAAATGATGACCAGGAAGTAAGTTACCCTGAATATTTTGGAACAGAATGCAACTTCATGGACCAGGAATTCTCAGAAAGTGAGGTACGCACGGCATTGGATGATTTGAATAGTAGGTCAACGGCTGGCCCGGATGGCATCTCTAATGGATTGCTTAAGAACTTAGACGACAACTCCATAAGATATTTGACGAAATACGTTAATGACTTATGGAAAGATGGTGTATATCCAGACGCCTGGAAAACGGCCAGTACTATCTTAATACCAATGTCCGGAAAGCAACTCGACTTGGATAACCTTAGGCAAATTTCGTTAACATCATGTCTAGGGAAGACAATGGAGCATGTCATATTGAACAGGCTAAGAAAATATGTGGAGGACAACGACATCCTACAGTACAGTCTGATTGGTTTCAGACCAGGCTTGTACACACAAGATGCCCTGCTGCTCATCAAACATCACCTGCTCTTAGCTAACCCAAAGAACACCAGAGCTCCCTTGGTGTTGGATGTAGAAAAAGCTTTTGACAGAATTAAACATACCGCAATACTGGAGGCTATTTCAGAACTGGCATTGGGTAGAAAACTATATGAAGTCGTTAAATTCTTTCTTAGTGATCGCTCAGCACACCTTTAATTCGGCGACATTAATCGTAGAAAATGGATCTCGGTGACAGAGGAATGCCACAAGGGTCGGTTTTGTCGCCTATGCTTTTCAACCTGGCCATTTCAAAAGTGGAAAAGGGATTAAAAGGGATAGACGGCATTCATTTTACGATTTATGCCGACGATGTGACTATATGGAGCGCGGAAGGAAGTATGGGAGAGGTGGAAAGCAGACTTCAGGATAGCATTTTTGCGGTAGAGTCCATTTTAGAAGGCATGGGATTGAAATGCTCTGCTGACGAATCTGAAGTCTTAGTATTCAATAACAGACGAAGGGGTAGAAAACCGCTGTGGTATATCCCTGAGGAGGAGCCCAGGTTAGTACTAACCACGAAGGCTGGCAAATCTATTAAGCAAGTTGAATCAATTAGAGTCTTAGGGTTATTTCTGGAGGCAAACGGAATGAATGGAAGAACAATACAACACATCACAAGCAAGACTGAGGAGGTCATAAGGCTCCTAAGAAGAATCACTAACAGACACAGAGGGTTGGGAGAGGACAGCGCTATGAGACTGGTCCACGCATTCGCCTTGTGTCACTTCTACGTAGCTGGGATGCTTAGATGGACACAGACAGAGTTAAACAAGTTGAACAGGTTAATTAAAAGACTTGTCAAAACAACCGTGGGATTGCCGGTTAATACACCGGATCATGAATTAATGAATCTGGGGCTTCACAACACAATAGCAGAGATAATTGAAGCTCAGAAATTCCCCACTGAGACAGGCTCTCTGGAACAAGGTCAGGTAGAGCTATACTTGAAGAGGTAGGGTGGTACCCAACCGGATCCAGAGATACAGCTGACGACACAGTAGAAGTAAAAGATAGTATAAGAGATAAAATTAAGACCACTCCTTTCCCTAGAAATATGCACCCGGTGCACAACCAGGAAAGAAGAAAGGCAAGGGCCAAAGCTCTGCTACAGAAGATAGAACAGGACAGAGAACATGCCGCTTTTGTAGATGCTGCATGGGTCACAGGAAAGGAAGCCTTCATGGCAGTAGTAGTAGATGCCGATGGACTCACTCGGGATGCTATGACAATCTTGACTAAAGATGCAACAGTCGCGGAACAAAGGGCAATAACATTGGCTTTAAGGAATAATAAGTGGACACGAATTTACAGTGACTCTAAAATTGCTATTAGACAATTTTCGCTATTAGACAATTTGTAACCAAAAGGGCTGCCCAGCTAATTGGTGAGGTGGATAGCCAAGATATTGAAATCCGCTGGTTTCCTGCACTCATGGGGTCTGTCAATCCATCTCAGATGAACTTAAACGAGGTGGCTAACGCAGATGCACGAGGGCTTACTACCCGTGCACTACGCGACCAGGGTCCCAATGACACGCAGGAGGAGAACAGGGACCGATTACTTACATATAATGAAGTCCCAAAGCACTATTACATGAACAGAATGGAGTACCCAGTGCCACACGCTAAGCTCAATAGATCTCGAGCGGTGACTCTGAGATTATTACAGACAAGAACTTACCCGAATCGAAACTTTATTAACAAGATATATCCTGACAGAGACATACAAATGAATTGCGAGGAGTGTAATGGCATCATTACTCTGGCCATATGCTTTGGCAGTGTCCTGTGGCTTTCACAGACTGTGACAAGGAAAGAGACTGGTAGCAAATAGTCCTTCACAGTGGAGCTCTTTCAGATAAAGTACAGACAGTCAAGAAGGCCCACGTTACGGCGGTAAGGTTACACCTTACTGTCCCAACGTGGGAGCCGCCTGCGTCAACCTGACGGTTGATCTTCAGGACCTCAATCAAGTTTAACATACCATACCATACCAGCAAGCACTTTCATTACCTCCAGTACGGTGCAGTCTAGCAAAACACTAGGAAGTGAACTAGTTGCTGAATTATAGTAAAATAGCACGTTGTCATTGTAAACATTTATGGCTTTCATGCCTCGCTATTGCTTTCTGTCATTTATTCCATGATGCTCCCCTTGCCCAATGCTGCCCAACGGCCCTGTAAGGTAACGAGAAATAAGTAAATAAATATATGATTAAATAAAGAGATAAATAAATAAATATATAAATAAGTAAATAAAATTGTAAAGATAAATTATTGTAGCCTGTCCTACAGTAGGTTTGCCAGCTGACTTATTTTTGAATGTCCTTAAATATTTTTTCTAATCATTTCACATACGAAAGGACGCCTTTTTCTCGGCCGTCTAAGAAACATATGCACACAAAGTGTTCGAAATCCTTCTTTATCGCAAATTGTGATGATCGCGTCTACGCCTTACTGTCTTTTATTTTGTTTTTGTTTCTTCCAGTGGCCTTTCAGGCGGGAGCATATGACGCCGACTGCGAGTTAGCTCTTTTTTTCATGAACCAAATCTGCGATTCGGGTTCGGACGAAGAAGGCTGCAATGAGGCTACTCAGTCCGCGGCTGGACTCTGTTCGTCCTATTGGGCACAATGAAGACGCAGCTTTTCAGTGAGAGCACCTACGGCATATCCGGGAGAGTCGCGAGAACTATGTTTATTGAATAAACGAGTCTGCGCTGTCTGTTAATAGCAGTGTACATTTGTCATTGTAAGGGTGGCTATGTGAGAACATACCGCGTGATGTTTAACACTTTTCTTCAGTGCTTACTACTGAGTGAATGAAGTCAAACAGTGCACATGGACAGCCATTGGCAGTCAGTGGCGCGGTTTTTAATGATGAATTACACAGAAACTCCTGCGAATGCATATATATATATATATATATATATATATATATATATATATATATATATATATATATATATATATATATATATATATATATATATATATATATATATATATATATATATTGGCAAGTCCTACTTGTTACTGTTGTGGCGCTCCGGTGTTTACCTGCGTATTGACGCATACCATAAAACAATCGTTAATGTACGCCCGCCTTCCTAGTAGACAACGGCGCCATGCAATAAGAATAATCGGCCACGACGGCACGCGCCTTCGCCGGCCGTGATCGGATCGCGTATGACGGTGGCCAGAAAAGAAAGCAAGACGAAGTGACGAGCCGCTCGCGCAAGCGATAGAACGTTTCCTGATTTTGACAAGTTAACCCACAATAAATAGTTTTCTCCAGACTACCTGAATGGTTCGTTACAATTCTGGTGGAGGCGCGGGGTATGATCTCAAGCCCTATTCGAGTTGGACAAGGAAGCCCGGAGCCACGCCGACTGAAACCCAAAGAGCTCACGCCTGTCCACCAGCGCACCAGCCGTCGTCTCCGTGGTGAGCCACCCGAATTTCCTCTTTTGCCGGATCCTGCTGGGGAAGCACCAGCTGTCCACGGCAATACCGAAATGACACCCCCCAACAGCTGCAACCCACGTCGTCGTTGATCAGCCGCGGACGCCCGAGCCTCACCACGACGACACGTATGAAGACGCCGAAGATTGGCTTGAAGGTTTCGAGCGCGTCGCCGAATCCAATGGTTGGGCTGAAGACCGGAAGCTCCGCCGCGTTTATTTCGCGTTGCAAGACAGTGCACGAACATGGTTTGAAAACCATGAAGGTGCTTTGCGGTCATGGGACGACTTCCGGCGGGAGCTGTTGGCCATATTCCCGTGTACGGACCCCAAGCAAAGAGCAGAGGCCGCTCTGCAAGCGAGAAACCAGCGGAACAATGAAAGCGTGGCAATGTACGTCGAGGATATGTCCCGCTTGTTTCGCCGGGTTTATCCGAGTACGAGCGAGGACAAGAAGCTTCGGCATCTGATGCGCGGTGTCAAGCAGGAGCTTTTCGCCGGTTTGGTTCGAAGCTCTCCCCGCTTCGATTCCCACAGTGCGTGGGATCTGCCGGCTTTTTTTTTTTTACTTCAAAATTAAGATAAAAAATTCTCGACCCTCCAACTCTTGCATCTTGAATCTACTGCCCCCCTCCCCCCCCCCCTCCCCCCGCGCACACGCCGCGCCGCCGCCGATCCGATGAACCCTGTGCCGTTGACGCGCCGCCGCCAGATGTGGAAACACTGGCGCCCCGCCGCCGGTGATGTTGGGACTGGCGCACAGGTCTAGTTTGGAACACCGTGAGCGGGTTTATTAAGCACCTCTTTTCTTTGGACCAAAACGTTGCCTTGCTGTAGGTAGCCGTGTTCGTTCTGCAGCCGTACATTCTGCCTCTCGCGTTTACGTGGCATTGGGCTATGTTGCCCAATTCCCTCCAATGTTAGGCTTTCCAACGTGACTTTTTCCGAATGATGGCCTGGTATGACGTTTGAGGTTTTACCTACGAACATTTCAATATGATTACTTGGAATGTTGTTTTGCTGAGCTCCGCAAATGTCGACCTCCTGAGGTTCTTTCACTTGCATTCAAATGCAAGTGGAGCTGTCATCAACGTTTTGCGTGCATCAAGAATGCGACTTCCGCAGCCGGGATTGAAGCCACGACTTGAAGGACCGCAACCGAACACCATTACTCCTCTACAACAACGGTAGCTAAATATAACGGTGACTTCCGATAAAGTTAGCTTTCAAAAATTTCAGTTTTGGAGCTTTTAGTATCTGAATGTTTTCTAATCGGACTACTCCTTATTGAACGTTAAGTTTCCAACGTTCTAACTTTAAGCGAGCTCGTGCAGAAACTTGAAGACCGCATAATCAGTGCTCCTTTTATATGCCGCTGTTTTCTTGCGACGTTGCGGTTGCGCATTGAGTTCAATCTGCTCTCGGAGTAACAACGCCTGGTTTACCTTTTTGATCGATGGGTTGCATAGGTTTCATTCGAAACAGTCTGCACCATTGAAAGGACAGAACATGTATTCGCTACGAAGTTGTTGCTTCAGAAAAAAGAATAACCCGCCGTGCTTCTCATGCGCAGGAATGTCTGGTAAGTCATACCACCGCACTTCCTACCATAACAATATGCCTGCTAGCTTAAAACTCGTAAAATAAAAATTCGCATAGCCTAGCAGCAAACACCTGGAACTTATGCAGATCCCCTTTTTAAAAGCGAAGTTGTTGAGTGCGAGTTTGTCGATTTTTGTCCAAATGTCATTAATTTTCCTAATAATCATCATATATAGTTAACCTGTGTTTCCGTTCGGTGAGGAACACAGGCCAATCTCAATGAACTCCTATTAGCAGTGTCCTGAGGAATCCAATCCAGTTTTATACCCGAGAATTTCTTGCATTCGCCGGTCCACATGACTTTCTGCAGGCTTCGATTTGGTTTCGCTTCCCGGTGTATCCATTTCTTTGCTCTATCACACTACCCGCCGGCATTGGCGGCGCTTGTCTAGAAGTTCTCGTCCTCGACTTCTGAGCTGACGATCGGTGGAATGAGTTCCGGCCTCTGCAGCCATATTTCCGATGAGACGCAACGCTGGAAACCCATGTACTTAGTTTTAGGCGAAATATATTGAACCCGTAGGCTGTCGAAACATGCGGAGCTCTCCACTACAGCGTCTTTGACAATAATGTAGTGGTTTTGAGTCGTAAAACGTCAACAATCATGTTATTATGTTGGTTCTAACTTGGACGCAGTTTCCTCCAATGTTTCAAACACTACAAAAAGATTCCTGAAGTGCCCTTACGCAGTAGCTCGTGTCACAAGACAATCATGTAGAGAGCATGTCACTACTGCGTATCCATTCAAAATGGTAACAATTATTCGCTGGAAGAGCGCTGGTGCGCAAGCGATACCGAGCGCCAGAGTGTTTACAGCAAAGAATGTTTTAGACTCACAGCCCTTTGAGTGTGTTAGCTGCTCCCTTTGCGGGAGTAAACGCTTGTCCCATATTTCACTCTCTTTTCAGGAGTGCTGAGAACTCTCTGCTACACAGAGTAGGCACACTGTCCCGACAGAGTTCTGGTACTCTGGCTGAGCGAGAGTGCACAAGCTCTCTCGCCAGAGTAAAGTCACGCTTCTGAAAGAAGTGCATACACTCTCTGCGGGAGTTACGCTACTCTGCCCAGAATTTTATAATCTGGTCTGGCTAGAGCGCATCAACTCCCTCCAAGAGTAGAATCACTATTTCTGCTAGGACTAAAATAAAAAAAATTGGCCGCGTATCTGCGTGCTTTGCTGCAAATGTCGTCGAAAGACGAGAGTCTTCTGCAGGCGGTACTACTATGTTTTGCCTTGCCTCGGACAGCGCCTACTCCATGTTGAATCGGCCGCATCTGGCTGGCATTGATAAAAAAATAAATTGAAGGACACTTTGTACATTCCAAAGTGTGTTCGGCGAAAGCGTGTGGCCATTCCACTGACTATGCCATGTCTTTTTTTTTTCTTTTACACTCTCACTGGGATAACACACAAACCGAATGTGTCCGTGTTTTCTTTTTTTAATTTTTT
Organism: Rhipicephalus appendiculatus; assembly: GCA_030522465.1. Classification (NCBI taxonomy): domain Eukaryota; kingdom Metazoa; phylum Arthropoda; class Arachnida; order Ixodida; family Ixodidae; genus Rhipicephalus; species Rhipicephalus appendiculatus. The sequence continues at coordinate 29,020 of JALIZH010024980.1, read as the reverse complement.
ACTGGGAATCGCAGCGAGACACGAGACTAATCTTCCTCAGTATGCATGCGTTAGTATTTTCTCGCGCATTGCGCATCGAGCAAACGCCATCCGTGTTCCAGCGCTTAAATTGACGGACCCTTTGTAAATTCGAAAGTGCATTCCGTGAACGCATGTGTCCATTGAGACGGCGTCGGTCAGAATAATTGCAAGGGCTGGGCACAGCGACGCTACGCAAGTAAAGCGCGAGCGCTGTAGAGTCCGACGCGACCGCCGTCCGTTTGCGCACCCCGGCGGCCACCTGATTCCGTGCCAGAGCTCGTATGGACAGACGGACGGACAGACCCACGGACGGACGGCGGGCGGATAGACAGACAGACGAAGGGACAAGCGGACGGACAGACGGATGGACAGATGGACGGACAGACGAACGGACGGAAGGAGAGACGGACGGACAGACGGACGAACGGAGGGACAGACGGACGGACAGACGAACGGTCGGACGGACACACGGGCGGACAGACGGACGGACGGAGGGACAGACGGACGGACAGACGAACGGTCGGACGGACACACGGGCGGACAGACGGACGGACGGAGGGACAGACGGACGGACGGACGGACGGACAGACGAACAGACAGATGGCCGGAGGGATAGACGGATGGACAGACGAACGGACGGACGGACGGAGAGATGGACAAACGGACGGATGGACAGACGGACGGACGGACAGACGGATGGACGGACGGATGAAGGCACAGACGGACGGACGGACAGACGGACAAACAGACGGACGGACGGAGGGACAGACGGGCGGATGGACAAACGGACGGAGGGACAGACGGACGGAGGGACAGATGAACGGACGTACAAACGGACGGACACCGGACGGACGTGAGCATGAGACATTAAAGGATTTCGTCTTAAAATTACACCATCTCCCGCTAAAGGGAACCATGTGTAGATGCGAAGCAGCGCGCGCTAACGCTTACACTGGCGGCGGCGCTGACGCTGGCGCTCATCGCGGCGTTGCGCAGGAAATAAATCCAGGGAGGAGCAATCAGACAGTGATGGACCGGTGTTTCCTACTGGAACATGCCAATAGCTGCTAATGGGCAATGAGAGACAGAAGGCTCGGATTGGACACAGAGACCCGCATTGCGCTTTTAGTTAACGCGCACGCTGCGTTTTTTTATCGTTCGACAACGCACAGGAAAAATCTCCCACCGGCACTACCTTGCAGGTCAAGATCCAGCGCCTATATATACGGGGTGGCCAGTGAACGGTTGGGCAGCGTGAGCAGTCGGTTTTAAATGCGAATGCATTTCTTAGTCGGGCTATGTCAGGCATCCGGCGTTGTCCGGCGTTGTCCTCGCGCCGGCAGGTGTTATCTCTCCGCTCTCACTCCCTCTCCCATAGCAACAGCTGCGGGCGCGCGCGCTTATCCTCGCCCCTAGCAACCGCAGCATGGGGTGCGAGAGAGTGTAGGAGAGGGTAGGTGCAGTGCCAATGCCACCTAGAAAAATAATTCAGGCCTGCTCACTACGCCGGGCATGGCCTCTGACGTCACTCAGTTTTGCCCCTTGGCTGCTGCCGACTAGACGTGCGGATGCATGCTCCCGTCTTTCGAGAGAGCAGGATTGCTAAGCCTGGCGAAGCCTGTCGTGTTGTGCTGGTGTTTCTTTTGGCGACTGCATGAAGATGACCGCGTTTTTCTGCGTCTGTGAAGTGCTGCGTGCTGATATGATGTGTTTCGTTCACTGAATGTTCGCGTAGTGTACACCTGCAAGCTTTCCCAATGGGGCAGTGCTGCAGGCCCAACTGTCACCACTGTGTACCGGAGGTCCAATTGTTTTCATTCCCCAAGGACGACCAGAAAGCGAAATGAGAGCGTGCCGTTCTTCGGGAGGACATCGATATGCGCTCTCTGCGTGATTCGAAGGTGCGCTTTTGATTTGTTTCAAAAGCACCAGCTCTAACATGTCCGGTTCTTTATGTAAAATGATGCTTCTGACTTGTTAGCGCAAACCTTGACATTAGACACTTTTAGCTTAGTGTCGCTGACGCTCAACCCCGCAACAGCGTAGCGTCCCGAGATAGTGCTGGGAACTGCATATATTTCGCGTTTTTGACGAGCACGTTTGCCGAGACGCGGTCTGCTTGGCTGAAAAATGACGTTCCGCTCAACCGACTTCACAAGCGGAGCGAGAGATGTGTTTTACGTTCTGCTGCTCGCATCCAGAACACATCAAAATGAAGCAATAAACGCGCGTGGCAATATATTATCAGAACAGGCGTTTTTCCTTCAGGGTCAGTAAACATTTCGCTAGTTGCGCACAACACCGCGGACTTGTTGTAACACCTGCGATTACTTTGTTGGGAAAGGGAAGGAGGGCTGGTGCGTGGCGTCGTGCATCTGTTATGTAGTATACGTAGTATTCCTTACCGCTGTACCATTTTTCTTGCGGTATTATAATTAGGCGCCAATATCGCCAGCACCTTTCCCTAATTTATTTTCTTGAAATATGTACTTCTGCTATTCAGACGCATTTGGATGCCTGTAGACACAAAGATCTCCCTGTTTTGTACATTAGTCAATAAGGGGCATGTGGAGCAGAAAGCTTGCGATAAATCACCTGCTTAAATGGTTGTAAGGTGTGTGAGCTCCATTTCATGCCGGAATACTTAAGGACGACTACCAGGTACACCGATCCAAAAACCGGCACTACAGTAGAAAAGCGCGAACTCGTCAGAGAAAACTGCAGAAGTTTAGAAAATGAATACGAACAGTTTCTGTGCATGTTCTGGACAGTGTATTATGTGTGTGTGTAAATAAAGAATAAAGATTGAATAAAATATACTTTATATCGTCACATTGTTGGGCCATCAATCATTGCTCTTATAAATCGGCCACCCGTTCGATAGCATACGGTCTTTGATTTTTAAGTGGAATAATACATGCGTTACAGATAAATCACCACAAAATTTAATTAAAGCTTAATACGTTCCTTAAACCAGCGCCAATCTCGACGCAAAAGGCCAAATTAAACTTTTGCACATGTAAAATTCGCTGCGAACGTTTTATCTTTTCACGGAAGACGTTGGTGGCAATGGCTTCACAGCCTCCCGTGCGCGCTCGCTTGGTCAAGGCGCGTGACGTCACGGAGGCAGTGAGCAGGCCTGATATTTTTCTAGGTGGCACTGGCAGTGCTTCGCCGCTCCTTCTCTCGCCGTTCGCTCTCTCTCCTCCCTGCGCCCCACTCTCCCGTCCGCTCGCGCCTCACTCTCGACCGTTCGCTGGCTGGGCCAGCTGGGCGCCTCTCAAGGCGATGGCAGAAGTCGGTGTCGGCGCAAGAAATGCATGCGCATTTCCTCACGATTCCCTTCGGGGAGGTGGGGGGCATTTTTTTTAAATGCGAAGCATTTCTTAGCGAACTTCGGCGACTTTGAGCGTATCTATCTATCTATCTATCTATCTATCTATCTATCTATCTATCTATCTATCTATCTATCTATCTATCTATCTATCTATCTATCTATCTATCTATCTATCTATCTATCTAGCCGCCTACGACTTTGCGCTCTCCTGGCCGTATCGTTAATGGGATTTGAACCAAACTTGGTATGGCATAACACGACTGTATGACAAACATGGATTACTGGTCATATCATGAAAATCATCATTAACTTGTCATGAAAAGTACGATTTATACGCCATAGCCATAGTGTTCCTGAGGCCGTTTTCTTAACTTGATATATCCAAAAATTGGTACGATGAGACAATTCTGCATGACCAAGATAAATGACTGGTCGTAATTGAAAATCATGACCTGCATGTCATGTACAACATGATTTACACACCAGGCTCATGGCACGCTGAAGGCCGTTTCGCTAGTTTGATGTACACCAAATTTGGTATTGCGTGACGTGACTGTATAACGAACATAAATGCCAAGTGGTCATATGGAAATCATGACATGTCATGTGCAACATGACTTGCATGCCACGCTCATGACACTTTCGGGGCCGTTTCGCTAGCTTGATATACACCAATTTTGTATTGATTAAATAATTTCTGGGATTTAACGTCCCAAAATCAAATTTGGTATTGAGTGACGTGACTGTATGACGAGCATAAATAACAAGTGATAATATGGAAATCATGACATGTCATGTGTAACATGACTTGCATGCCACGCTCATGACACTCTCGTGGCGGTTTCGCTAGCTTCATATACACCAAATTTTTAAGGCGAAAGCCTTTAATGTCTCATGCTCATGTCCGTCCGTCCGTCCGTCCGTCCCTCCAGCAGTGCCTTGGCACGGTGTCAGGTGGGCGCCGGGGCGCGCAAACGGACGCCGGTCGCGTTGGACTCTACAGCGCTCGCGCTTTGCTTTCGTAGCGTCGCTTTGCCCGGCGTCTCTAATCATGTAAGGAGGGAGACGCGCGCATCACGTTCCATTCTTACTGACCCCGTCTCAGTGGGCGCAAGCGTTCGAGGAACATACTGTGGAACTAACAAAGTGTCCGTCAATTTAAACTCTGGAACGCGGATGGCGCCTGCACGATGCGTAAAGTGCGAGAATACGAACGCGTGCGAAACGGAGGCAGATTGGTCTCGCGTCTCGCTGCGATTCGAGGTAACAAATTAGGCGAACATAAGTGGCTGGTGGTAACATGAAAATCTTGGCATGCATGTCATCTACAATGCCATTTACATGCCACGCTCATGGTGCGCTTGCGTGCAGTTCGCTAGGTTGGTATACACCAAAATTTGTATTGCGTGACTTGACTGTATGATGAGCACAAATGACAGGCCCTAACATGTGAATAATGACACGCATATTATGTACAGCATGATATGCTTCTTGCTGGCTGCTTCGCATTACATCGATTTCCACAGTGCGTGGGATCTGCCAGTTTTTTCAATCAAGAAACTCGCTAGTAGACGCTGCCTGCGTCAGCATTGAACGGTTGTGCAGCGCGAGCAGTCGGTTTTTTCAATCAAGAAACTCGCTAACAGACGCTGCCTGCGTCGGTGTTGCGAGGCGAGAGAGGGGGAGCGTAGGAGAGGAGAGAGGAGGGAGGCGACGCGCATGCGCATTGGGGGGTGTAAGCGCCGCGGGAGGGATGCCTAGAGGAAAGAGAGGGGGAGGGACGCGAATGCGCAGTGGAGGTGTGGTTGCCGCTGGAAGGGATGCCGAGAGGAGAGAGATGGAGGAGGGACGCGCATGCGCATTGAGGGTGTGGACGCCGACGGCAGGGATGCCTAGAGGACGAGAAATTTGAGCGCAAAGAACAACAATCATAAGAGCGAGACAAGAGGGCAAGCGCTCATCCTGTTTGCGCTTGTCCTGTTATCTCGCTCTTGTGATTGTTGTTCGTTGCGCTCAAATTTCCCGTCAAATTATGCACCATCTCTCCCAATTTCAAGTTTTGTTATGCCTAGAGGAGAGAGAGGGGAAGCGTAGGAGAGAAGAGAGAGGGGGCAGGGGACGCGCATGCTCAATGGGGGGTGTAAAGGCCGCGGGAGGGATGCCTAGAGGAGAGAGGGGGAGGAGGTGCGTGGGGGAGGGTTTGCGCCGGACAGACGCCGGACGGACGTGAGCATGAGACATTAAAGGATTTCGCCTTAAAGGGGCGCTCCAACAATTTTCAAGACCTCATTATTTTACATATTTTACTAGCGGGTTGTGTAGACTGAAGGCTGAAGAAATTAGTGCAGCAAAAACGGCAGTGATAGGGGCACCCATTCCGAAGTTATTCAGCCTAGAATATTCAAAATACAATAAAATGGATGCCTGCCCTCAACTCGATTTTTGTCGGGGTCACCTGACCACGTTTCCCTCACCCTGTGACGTCGGGTGGCTCGCCAATGAAATGAACTGAAAGCTCTTACGTACCGGAAGCTTGCATGTCATATTGCCTGTTAATTCCAACGTATTGAGACGCCGTTGCGAAGGTAATAAAAAATGTGGTACTTGAAGAGTGGACCGCACGTGCGAAATAAGGCAGCTCGCGAACGCCTCTATAATTTTTTGTAATTTTAGTTATCTATCTTGTTGCGACGGCGTCTTTGTCAACGCTCTTACATTCAATTTCTTCAAACAACAAGGCCTGGAGCGTTCCCGGCGCATTTCCTCCAGTACCGTGGCGTTCTGCGCATTGTTTCGCGGCGCTGTAGTTTTCAAGTTGAAAAGTTCGGAGAGCTTTAGTCTATTCCGTGTTCAGTGAAAAAGTACGCTAAAGAAAAAAGAAATGCAATAATGTTCTTTCTTTTGATGCAACGCCGCAATTACATCTAACATTACATTTATCCAATGACAGGCCTGCGCCATTCATCGTCATTTCCGCCTGCAATAGTTCTCGCGAGGGCCACTACGTGTTGATGCGGTCACCACCGATGATTTGAAGCGTCAGAGGACCCCTTTAATAGAGGACGCGCTGCGTCAGATGTGCACCATCGAAAAATTACACCATCTCCCGCTAAAGGGAACCATGTGTAGATGTGATGCAGCGGGCGCTAACGCTTACACTGGCGGCGGCGTTGACGCTGGCGCCCTTCGCCGCGTTGCGCAGGAGAGAAAACTGGGGAGGCGCAAAGCACGCAGTGATGGAGCGGTGTTTCCTACTGGAACATGCCAATCGCTGCTAATGGGCAATGAGAGACGGAAGACTCCGATTGGACACAGGGACCCGCAGTCCGCTTTTAGTTAACGCGCACGCTGAGAGTTTTTTTTATTCTTCAACAACACACAGGAGAAATCTCCCACCGGCACCACCTTGCAGGTCAAGATCCATTGCCATATATACGGGGTGGCCAGTGAACGGTTGTGCAGCGCGAGCAGGAGGTTTTTTCAACCAAGAAACTCGCCAGCAGACGCTGCCTGCGTCGGCGTCGCGAGGCGAGAGAGGGAGGAGCGTAGGAGAGGAGAGAGAGGAGGGGAGGCGCATGCGCAGTGAGGGTGTGGTTGCCGCGGGGAGGAATGAGGAGAAAGAGGGGGAGAGGAGGTTTTTTTTTTGAAAGGGTTCGCGCATGCGCAGTAAGTGAGGCCACGTGGCACACCACCACCACCACCGGATTAAGCTTCGCCATAAGATGCTTCACATCTAAAACATGAGCTTGCGCTGAACGAAGGGCCACTGCCAGCGGCAGCGCGATATCGCCTGCACAGGGCTTTTTCAAGCATAGAGTCGCAGTTCGTGCACAGCGTCGCATTTTCAGCGCAGCCTAAAAAAACACCACAGTGTTTAGAATTGCGTATCTATGTATTTTCGAATGAAGGAACACACGTCCTGGTACTTCCATATTAATGTTGCGCCTCAGATGTGCGTAGTATTTGTTTTTTTATTGAAAATGTTCAGAAGTATGAACCCAAACACCAGTTCAAGATGGCTGGGCGTTCAGAAAGTGGTTGAACTTTGGCCTGGTGGTTCAATGGTTGAATGCATTGACACGCAGACAGACAGACAAAATTTTTGTGTTGAAGTATCCCGAGAAAGACTATCGTCTTTAAAAATATAATTGTCGAGCATTTTCTGCAATCTAACAGGGAACAGGCTGAGATTTTTTGTAGCTTACGTCACATATACGGGACAGGCATCACTGAACATATACCGCTCGTGCTACGGACAACACTACGGACGTGTTAGGCGCGACTACGACAACGGACAGAGGGAGAGTACACACAGACAGAGCGCCACTTCCAACAATGTTTATTTCGAGAAGAGCACAGTAGATATACACACACCACGCGTTGTCACTGGTCCTCAATGCGCAGTCGCGTTTAGGTACCGCAGCTCTTTAGGTGATACCGCAATAGACGCCACGCTAACGCACTTATCGCCTGCTTCGATGATTTTCTTGGCCTCTATGATCAATCTTACCGATTTATCGTGGTTTCTGGCGTCAACCGAGCAGGCGCTAAGGTCAGGGCTACATTGACAATCACGGCAATGAATCGCTAGGTGGCCGTCTCTGCCATTTCTAATATTGTTATTATGCTATCTTAGCCTATCATTCAGTCATTGCTCGGTTTGGCCGACGTATTTTCGACCATACGACAAGGGGATCTCGTAGACCACACCTGTCTGACAGCTAACGTACTTGTTCTTGTGGTTCACGATGCATGCCGGAGCTTTTCTGGGACAAGGATTGGTCATCCTGCAGAGCCTGCAAAGCTTTAACGGGGCAGAGAGGACCACCTTTACATGAGCATGTTTGGCGATCTTTTTCAAATTATGGGACATGCGGTGTGCATACGGAATCACGGCTAGTTTGACATTATCTTGGGGTGGCTCCTCGTTTAAGTGGCCTCGTTTAAGTGACCTTAGTGCCTGCTCGGTTGTCGCCAGAAGCCACGATAAATCGGTAAGATTGATCACAGAGGCCAAGGAAATCATCGAAGCAGGCGATAAGTGCGTTAGCGTGGCGTCCATTGAGCTATCACTTAAAGAGCTGCCGTACCTGAAAGCGACTGCGCATTGAGGACCAGTGACAACGCGTGGTGTGTGTATATCTACTGTGCTCTTCTCGAAATAAACATTGTTGGAAGTGGCGCTCTGTCTGTGTGTACTCTCCCTCTGTCCGTTGTCTTCTTCGCGCCTTACACGTCAATATGCAAAACCAACACACCCACTCTGCCATTCGGACAACAATGCGTACAGCAACCGGTATATATACCCATGATGTCTTGCCCCCCCCCCCCCCTTTCTAGTGGCGGTGGCGCAACATCTCTATCTGTTGTCCGTATTTAAAGACAAACATACACCGAGCCCGTGGAAGTATCTGCTGATCGTGAGGATCAGTGTAGGTACGTCTGCGTTTTACTATAAAACTACGTAACATTCAACGCCATTTTCGTTATTAAATTTCAATTATCAGCTGGCATTCTGTCATATCGGCTCAATGTGCTTCAGCCGCTTATGCATAAGTCTGGGAGCTGTAGCTACGCGCTTACAAATATAGTTGGGATGATATTTCAGCAGCGCTGGCCGAGGAATAATCTACGAACGTTACGATCCGGCGTCCGATCCGACTTGCGGTGCTGCGGCATGTACACAAGTACGCCAGAAAAACAACTCCCGTTGGCAAAACCACAACTCAAACGCCTCTCTGGCAATCCTTAAGGTTTTGCTTACTTCGGCTACACTTTAATGGGATAGTGAGAGGCTTGAGAAATGCGCAAACCTCAACCTTCGCGAGCCACCTGCGTCGAGATCGGGCCAACCAAATACGAGCCGTACGAGTACGACTCACAGCGAAGGTAGGCCTAGCGTACCGGCCGAGTCCGTCTACATGTCATCGGCGCTTCTGGGCTTAATCATACGCGATTCCGATGAGTAATAATCACTGTGCAGTAGAGCTTTGGCATCGGTTGACCTGATTGAACCATTGTTTCTTGTGTACGGTGTCCGCACAAGAAGCGAAGAGCGTCGATGCGACGCGCTTTCAGCCAGTGCACACAGGCCGCCGCAGATAGCCGCCGGGCGCACTCGCCGGCACTTCGCTGGCTCATACGTGAAAACACAGGCCTGTCATTTGGTACGGCTTATTGAAGTAACATGACGGCATACTTTCTTGCGCATTCAATTTGATTCTTAGCGATCGGTTAGGTCGTTGCAGCTATCGGTATAGCGATGCAAATCTGCACACTGACACAGCTGCTGCACTAGCATATCGTCGCTTGCAGAAGAAAATACAGATTATTAATCAAATACGCGCGTACATATCCAACGACTTTACAGTCAACATAAAACTTCTGTGCACGTCAACCAACGGAAAGAGCGAGAAACGGCTCTTGTACTCGGCAGTAACAGCGCATACTCCGCCCCAGATCCTTGTAATTTTTACACATTTTGTTTTTCATCTTATGAATTCTGAAAGAAAGTTGGCGCTGTTGGCCTTAGCCGCATGTCATGCGTGTCTGGCAGCAGTTTTAGTTTTATGAAGGCCGCAAGGTTTAGTTGGGTAAGACAATCGCGTCTGTGTTCAGAATGCGACCCGTGAAGCGAAACGGCGTGTTTGTTTTTATCAGTTCGTTTACGGTGTAGTCAGCGCGGTGAGACGTGTCGTGGTGGTAGAGCTAATGCTCGCCTGGTAATCGGGTGGTGGCGAGGTCGAGTTCTGCTGGCGGACAGACAGACAGACAAGGAACGTTATTAAGGTCCTTAGGAGCCAGCCAGTGCAGTCCTACAGATGACCCCTGGCTTGCTTTCGGCTAATCCCATGTTGGAGCCGGGAGGCCATGCCTCTCCGCTCTCTCACGGGACCTCTGGACAGCCTTAGACTGGTCTTCCAATTTTGAGCTCGTGATGGCTTTCTCCCAGTCCTCGCTGTTGTTGAAGTCCTGTAACACAGGGCACTGCCAGAGCATGTGGGCTAAAGTAGAGAAATCTTCCCCGCAATCCGGGCAATGCGGATCTCTCTCTGTTTGGAGCCTGCTAAGAAAACCTGTCGATGGGTACGAACACGTCTGAAGCATCCTTAGCGTACAAGGTTGTGCTCTACTCAGGTTTGGATGGGGAGATGGAAAACTTCACCGCTCCCCCTCTGTAATGAGCCGTAATCTCATGAAACGTTAGGAGAGGGTCACTGTGCCCTATAGTCTCCGAACCCGTAGAGGTCCCACCTCCGTCGCGGTGCGTGAGTTCTCGCGCTCGGCGGTGGGCTATCTCTCTTTTTTTTTTTTTTTTTTTTTTTTTTTTTTTTTTTTTTTTTTTTTTTGTAAGGCACTTTTTTTTTACGAATGTCTCGAGTGCCTACGTTACTCTAGTGGCAATTAGCCTGTGCTGTGCCATAAACTAATTTTTGGCAACTAGCTAGAAGTTGCCGCTGTTCCTTGCTTCGAAGGTGCCCCAGTTGGCGTTTTGGGAATGAAACATTCACAATCACAGAACCATACTTTTGTTATCCCTGAAAGTTATTCTACTAACTTGACGCAATAAACTTGCATCTGTGGCGTCTACGCTCAAAGGCGTATGGTTACGAGGCAGTTATATTGCTTTGAGGCGTCGCGATGGTGAGATGCAGGCGCTTCATTCTATACTTCGTCCGCTAAGGACGGAGTGCCAGACCGCATTCACGCCGCATCGGCACGAGAGTTGCATAGATGGGGAACTCCGCCTGAGTAGCAGAGCGTTCGCAGCTTCTTTTACTATTCCTTCAAGCAAAGAGTACGTTCGGCGGCTAAATCTTCACTCCTCACCCACGGAGTTAAAAAGCTCTGGCGAGAGTAATGCAGTTGCCCTGCTCTTCAAGTACTCCCTCTACATCTGTGAGTGTATGCGTATTCAAGAAGAGCACTTTTCTATAGTTTTGCAACTAGACGTAGCTTCGAAATGTGCCGCCCTCCGACAAGCGTAGCAAATATCTCCTCTATCTTAAATAGAGGGTAGAGGGTTCTACTCTCTACGCACGTACCTTGTCCCGTGCTTTTACAGCAAAAGCTCTTATCAGATCACAACATGGGGCCGATTTTGGCGCCGTACTTGTCCGCCGCCGCAGCCACTGGTGTACGTAACCGCTATCGCTTGAAATAACAAAAAAAGTCACCGTCCAATCCCTCCGTACAAATGGTTAACCAGCGAAGCTGAAATGGGCGGCCCCGGTGTTTAGCAGTGGGTTCAACCAGACGCTGCACTGAAGCCTTCCAGAATTATCGTTGCTAGGTTGTGGTCGAACGACAGGCGGGCACAGACATCGCAGCCGAAGCCAAAGTGCCGCGGGAGAAACTCTCGCCGACAGCGGGTGTTCGCCCCGGCGAACGCGCTCCCGCAATCATCACGTCGACGCTGTTCTGCCCGCAACGCCGCTTCTTCGGCGCGCCGTTGCTGCAAGCGTTTGACATCGCGAGCTAACTCGGCGGCGTGGTTTGCAGGATCCGCCCGCCACCGGCGCTTGCATTCCTGTTCGCGATTTAGCGCGGCTTGGAAGGCTGCCGGTACGCAGTTGCTGCCGGCACTCAGCCTCGCGGGCCTGTTCTTGTGCCCGGACTGCAGCATCGACCCGGCGAATGCGAGCTCTCTCACGTTTCCACTGTCGGCGCTCTTCTCAAGTTGTCCGCTGTTCGGGAGTTCATAGGATCCGTGGCTTACCCATGCGGAAGCTCTCAGTCGAAACTGATGCGCGCGTGCTCGGCGCCACGGCGGCGACGCGATGGACGACATCACTCACGGCCCAGCCAATGGCGCGCGAGCTTGGGTACGACGCTCAGAACTACGTAACTGATAGCACAGCCAATGGAGACCGCTGGTGACACAGATGCCGAGCGGTTTTTCGTTTCGCCTAGCCATATACAGCTTTCGCTGTAAAAATGAAATTAGAAAAGCTATCCAAGTGTGATTCGGGTTCGAAGCTGAGTCTTTTCCATGGCAGGACACTGTATCTACCCCCGAGCTACGGCGGTGATTGAAACTCCGTTGCAAGCTAACCCTATGCAGGCTTCATGTCGGGCAGGGAATCCCGTTAACATGCGTAATAATAATAATAATAATATTAATAATAATAATAATAATAATAATAATAATAATAATAATATATTATTAATAATAATAATATAAAATAATATCTGGCGTTTAACGTCCCACAACCACGATATGATTATAAGAGACGCCGTAGTGAAGGGCTCCGGAAATTTCGACCATCTCGTGTACATTAACGTGCATTGCAATGCCCTTACTCCTCATGGAAACACTACACAAGTGGACCGGAAGGCATCCCTGCTAATCCCCAGCAGGCCTTGATTTACAGAACCCGGCCTGCGGCTTCGACATATAGACTGCGGTCTGTAGGAACTTCTGAAGAGGCACCACACCTCTCACTTGTTCAAAAATTCTTTTAACCGACACCAGCACCGAAACCAACATCGGAGGGCAGACCACAATTTAAATAAAGCTTCATGTTGATGCATCGCTTAGGTATGTTCTAAAGCAGATTGCGCAAGAAATGTTTGTTTATTCATTTATTCTTCGCTATGGCAATCAGGGCTTCATTTAGATGAATGTGCCTTTGCTTGGCGAGGAATACGTTGCACACATTTTAACGGCACTCATTTCAGTGATTTCTTCACACATTAGTTGTTTTTTTAAGGCTGAAATGGTAATGCAACTTTTTTTTCGCAATACATTTTAGTTCCTTGCGTCAGGGGCTAACCTGTTCCGATAGGCAACCTAGCTCTGAAATATAACCCGATCAAACACAGGGGCTTTTCAGGGTGACATAAGCCAGCTATGGCCTCTTTTGTACGGCTTCATCCACAGCGGTGTGCACGCCAACAAGTGCCACGATTACCTGATTAACGCGAATAGTTGAGAACACGGAAGATCGGCAGCTGATCCACGAAGTGAATGCTGGTGATGGAGCGAAGCTCCAATGACGAAATGATAAACGATGTTAGGAATGTTTATGAAATCCATCTGTCCCTCCGTTCGCCCATCTGTCCATGGATGGGTTGTATTTTCTTGTTAAGCGAAGCGTTACGGAATGACGTAAAAGATATTTACAAATGTGGTACGCACAGCCATATGTTGACCAGTCGCATATGTTTCACATAACCAGTTGTTTACAGCTGCGTAACGATGCCAACAGGAACATGGGTATTACCTACACCAGAAGCGGTAATCTGATAAGTAGCACTTGTGCTTGCGAGGACGTTTGCCCTGGATAGTGCTACGTAAATCAACTGCAGTGCATGGCACTTAAGTATACAACTGACGTTAACCCGACATGACGCCTGCCTCATAGGAGTACATATGTAATGTTTATAAAATTAGATAGCCAGCACTGGAACCACAACTGGCTTTTCACCAACATTACGCCTGCATAGGGTCTTTGCCAAGTCAGTTCCAGGACCTGGCGTGGCTCAGTGGTAGAATACTTGATTGCCACGCAGATTGCTTGGGTTCGATTCCTGCTGGGACTGACGACGTCAGTTTTTCTTAACGCTCTCGCTTTTAAATTAGAGAGAGAGAGATACTCTTTATTGGAAAAACAGAGATTTTTGCCGGCGTCTATATAGCGCTGACATGCTACTCTGTATAGGGATGGGGAAGGGGACTAAAAGATTTCAGAAGGGAGGGAAGAAAAGAATAAGAAAAAAGAATATAAACAAATAAGAACGGTGCATGTGAACCTGATAAAAGTATTTACAGTTAGGGTGTCAGGTAAGTTAAGCTTTTCCTATGGGACTTATTCGATCATTAGAGCCGTTCGACAAGGCCAATTTCGGACAGGTAATTGACTAACGAATGTATAACCCGATGCTGTTTTGAATGTCCGGGCACTGGGCCTAATATGTTGCGCAACGTTAACTGTTCGTGGTAAATCATGTCCACTTGTCGTTCAAGCAATTGCCTCTCGTCGCGGTACGCGGGGCATTCAAGTAGTATGTGCTCCACTGTTTCTATGTTGCCACAGTTATCACAACAGGGACTTGTGGTACGCCCAATGCGGTACAAATAACTGTTCGTGTATGCCACGTTCAGTCGCAGACGATGATATAATGTCTCTAGGTGACGAGGGAGTGGATGGGAAATTTTCGCTCTCACTTCTGGGTCAACACAATACAGGAAGTTGTCTTTGCGAAACGGCAAATTCCACACGCGGTCTTTTTCCTGATGGGCATATCTTTTAGCGATGTTCGAAGCGTCGGCTTTGGTAAAAAATATTCTGCTGAAATTCCGGTATTGGAGTCCATTTCGGGCAGCTTCATCCGCTTTTTCGTTTCCCGAAATACCAGCGTGGCCAGGTACCCACTGGAACGTAATGCTATGTCCAGCAATCTTAGCCCTGTGATGAAGATATGCGATATCAGACGCTACCGGTTGGTGATTACCGCGTTTAAGCCTGTTCCACATGCTTTGTAGGGCTGCTTTCGAATCTGTAAATATTGCCCATCTTTTTGGTGGATGCTGTCGTTGTATAACCAAAAGGGCCTCCCGAATGCCATATAACTTCGCTGACGTAGAGGATGTCGCTCTCTCTAGACGAAACGCGAGGGGATTTTCCTGTAGAGGGCACGAAAACTCCGTACGATGATCGACACTGGGTTGTAGAGCCATCCGTGAATATGCGCGTTTCGTCGGCGTATTCTCTGTATATATACTCTAACGCTATCTGATGGGTTGCTGCTTGGGGCATTTTCCTTTTTGCACCGATTCCGGGGATATATGACACAATTTTTAGTGGTGACAGTGTCCAGGGCGAGATGAACTTTGGCATAATAGGCGACGCCTGAGTAGGGATCGAAAGACGTGCGCATATGCTTCCAACGGCCTTCCCGAAGCTAGATGTAGGTCTGGCTTTGCAGATATTTCTTAAAAAGTGGGTCTTGGTGTGAATAACGTGCCTGAGGTGAATCCGAAGTGTCTCCTGCGCAGATATCACTTCAAGAGGCAGGCATCTGGCTTCTGCTACAGTTCCTGCTCGAGACGACCCCTTTGGAAGGCCAAGACATATTCGAAGACTGTTGTTTCGTGCTGCATCAAGTTTTCTCCTGCTTGTGTAGGATATATTATGCAGGATGGGCAGGTAATACCGCAATGTGCCGTCGACGTAAGCTTTATGGAGGAGCACCATTGATCGGCAGTTGCTTCCCCACTGTGATCCAGCTAAAAATCGGAATACGTGCGACGCCGACGAAATCTTCTCGCTGAGTTTCTTCACTTGAGGAGACCATGTAAGGTTCCTATCAATGGTCACTCCAAGGAACCTTTGTGTCTTGACGTATGGAAGGGCGCGACCACCCAACACTAGTGGGTATTTTTCCATTCTCCTCCTTGAGAAAGCCATAGCGACGCTTTTGTCGGAGGACAGGCTGAGACCTCTTGAATTCAGGTATGCCGATATATTTGCCAGCGCTCTCTGGAGACGTTGTTGGTGTTTCTGAGGGAACGCGCCGCACTCCAAATACAGATATCGTCCGCATACAGTGTGATGCTGACGCCCCGGGGCAGGGTTCTTTTCAGATGGATAAGAACTAGATTAAATAATACCGGGCTTAATACAGCTCCTTGCGGGACTCCCTTTTCGATGGCATAAAACGCTGTAGGGCCCTCCGGAGTACACATGAAAAGTTGGCGTCCTTGAAGATAGTCTGCAATCCATGCGTAAAGCCGTCCTCCAAGACCAAGGGTTTCCAAAGCGTCGAGTATTGCTTTATGATAGACGGAGTCATACGCTGCCTTGATGTCCAAAAATAACGCAGTAGGTGTGTATCCACAGGCCAACTCTTCTTCAATTCAGGAGATCAAGGCAATGACATTATCAATTGCAGATCTATTTTGACGGAAACCATTCATTTCCTCCGGGTAAATTTTCTTAGTTTCTTGAAACCAAGTGAGTCGTTTCTGAATCATTTTTTTCGAGTAGCTTCCCTACGCAACTGAGTAGAGATATGGGTCTGAAGGAGGCGTAATTTGTTGGCTGCTTCCCTGGCTTCAATATGGGGACAACTTTCGCAAGTTTCCATTCCGTTGGAACCTCCCCATTTATCCATGATGCGTTGTAGTACTCCAAAAGACGTAGTCGGGATGTGTGGCTTAAATTTGCAAGTGCTGCATAACTCACTCCGTCATGGCCAGGTGCTGATCTCTTGTTCGTATCACCGATTGCTGCCATGAGCTCCTCAATTGTAAAAGGCACCTATAAATCAGGAAATGTTGCTCGGGGTGTACGAGACTGATTTGCCCTGTTCAGAGAAGGATTTGCTCCACTGGAAAGGAGCCTGCAGTACTGTTCTGCCACTTCTCTCAGTGATGTGCGCTCGTGTAGTGACAACGCAGTAAAAGGGTATAGCTGCTGCGGCTCTTTGCGAATGCCTCTAATAACTCGCCAGATTTTGCTGAGCGGTTTTCGTATACCCAGCGTTCCACAGAAATCCTTCCACCTTTTTCGGTTCAGTTTGGTTAGGTTAAGCCGTATGTGTCTTTGTGCCCGTCTGCAAGCTCTGAGGTCTTCAATATTTTTGGTTCGTAGAGCCTTCCTTTCAGCACGCCTTCTAATGGCACATAATCTTTCGAATCCTTCGTCGTTAGCTGGTACATTACAATGTTTAACGACGGAGCGGGTGCTTTGTTGGAGGCAATGAGCTATTGTCGGTATTAATTCTGCGTTCGTAGTCGAGGCTGTAATCCCTCTGTCTGCCGCTGCTGAGTAAGCTTCCCAGTCTACCGTCTGCAGTGTCACTTTCTTGGCCGACGTCCGAAGATGACGGGCGGAGATGAGGATCGGGTAGTGATCGCTGCCTCGAGTCTCGAAGTCTAATACTAATATTTGTCCTCGCCGTTCCTGGGTAGACATAAATTGTCAAACACCTGTGGCGCATACCCGCTTACCGCGGTCCGTGGTATACGGGTATGTGCCACACGTATACGACAGGATTTTCAGGTTATTCATTTCATGACCAGCCAAACATATTCGTCAATACCCCTTACCCTCCAATACAAATTTTGGTCTGCCCCAAGTTAAAGAGGCGATCACGAGAGCACCCAGACGTAGGCGGCTAGTAGATAGATAGATAGATAGATAGATAGATAGATAGATAGATAGATAGATAGATAGATAGATAGATAGATAGATAGATAGATAGATAGATACGTAGATAGAAACGCGAAAGTGCTTACAGTACGCAAAGAAATGCTTCGCATTTAAAAACGTTTCCGACGCGCGGCATCGCACGACGGACCTCTCGATCTGCAGCGCGCGGCGCTAACCGCTGAGCCACGAAAGCGCACGTCCTTCAACCTTCAAACGGCGAGCACTTTATGTACGAGTTTTCAGCGCGTTTTCAGCATTACCAGCGAGAAGGCGCAAAGGGCGCACTCGAAGGGGCCTTAGCTCGGCGTCCCGTTCGTCGCGACGCCCGCACTCATCTCCCTAGCGCACTTTGACCAGTGGGGGTAGACGCCCGTTCCCGCGCCCGCTTATTTCGCAGTGGCCGAGAATAGGGCTTTCGCCGGAACGATTGCGTTGTAGTGACCGGGCGCAGGAAGGTCGCTTTTCTCGCGGCAATCCCCCCGTTTGAGAAAAGAACACGCTTTTCAAACACAGCGAAGTAACTGTGACACCTATTAGTTCACGCTCGTCTGTACCTGTGAATACGTTTCGTGCGTCGTTTTTGTTTGAGCAGCGCGTTAAGTGTCGAGCTGTGAACGTTGTTAGTTCTCTCTCGTCCTGTGCGTGTTGTTTTCGTACGCCATGTGTGCGTGAGCAGCGCGCTGCAGGTTTCGACCTGCTTGCCATTCGTCGCTTGACATTCCAATTTGTTGCTATCGCATTCATTGCTTCGCCTTGTGGCGAAACTGACTTCTTTTGGTGAGTTTGAGTCTGAGTGAGTCCGCTTGAGGAAAATTTTTGTGAGTCTGAGTCCGAGTGAGTCCGGTTGAGGTAAATATTGCTGAATCTGAGCTCGAGTGAGCCCTAAGAGCGGATTATATTTCGTGAGTGAGTCTGAGTGAGATCCAACGTTATTTGCCGACCTATGGTCCTGTCTACTCAGCTTGAGCTTTACTATCAGCGTTATATCCGCTGAATTTTGTACTCAACTCTTTTCACAGATACTTCAACGTTGCGCTACCTCATATTTTTTTTTATCCGAGACGGGAGTTAAGAGATGGGGACGCCATGACCTTCAACCCAAACTATTTCAGGAGAGAAGTTCTTGATAAAGATATTTCGTGCGACGGGAGTATTTCATAGAATTGACCTTACTGGATTGAAACCACTGAAAACTCGTATTTGAATGTACAAAATAAAAAAGCGTATCGTAGAGCACCAATTACGTGAGGTATTGGCGTTATTTAGCATTTACACCAAGATTCAAACGGCTAATTTTACGCTAACGGACTGATGAGTCGACTCACTCAGGCTGAGGTGAAGCCGTGAGTCTGAGTGAGTCTGTGTAAAATCTCCGTGAGTTTGAGTCCGAGTGAGTCCGGTCGAGTAAAAGTACACTGAGTCTGAGTCCGAGTGATTCCAGTTCAGGAAAAATTTGGGAAGTTTGAATCTGAGTGAGTATTCAGAGCAAAATATATTTCTTGAGTGAGTCTGAGTGAGATCGAATTTTATGCCGACCTAAGGGTTGGGGAAGAAGGTTCATCTCGCCACCCCTCCCATACGAAGTCAAAGCATGAGGCAGATTTTGCATACCCCCCCTCTTAGGTGTCTACAGCGGGTGGTCACCACCCCCCATCCCTCTCTTCGTGTTCACGCCTAGGTTCCGCTCGTTCTACCTGTGCGCCAGTGGCATTGCCAGGGGTGGCACACCAGGCCCGTGCCCCCCCCCCCTCCCCCATTTTCTTTCGCCATGGTAAACAAGGCGCAAAATGACCATTTGCCTGCCCGTCCCCCCCCTTCAGATCAACGAGGTGCCCCCCCCCCCCCCCGCCCCCCTCGAAAAAAATTCTGCCTACGCCCTTACTGTGCGCCCATGAGTCATCCTTGTGTACAACACACCATGTACTTCTTGGTGCTACATGGATCTTTCCACTGAGCAGAAGTTGATTGCGTTTGTTCTTACCTTATGCCCGTGCGGCAGGCCCGTAGCCGGGGGGGGGCGTAACCTAGGCCCCCCCTGGCTTTTCATTGTGGGGGTGCCCTAGGTCCCCCCAATTTCGGGGGGGGGGTGCCCATTTCAGTCCCCATTGCGCAAGGGGGTGTTCCAGCCCCCCCCTCCCCCCGAAACTCGTATGGTGTGGGGTGTTTTACCAAGGACAAATAATAAAAATAAGTGTCTTTCAAGGGCTTCAAAAAAGTGCCCCCCCCCCACCCACCCCCATTTACCCCCCATCCTCCCACCCGAAGAAATTCCTGACTACGGGCCTGTGCGGTTTCCGTTTGTTCCGTATCATACATTCCATATATTCCGTATCGTTTTATTGACCTTCCATATATTAGATACGGACTCCGTATGTTCCTAACGACTAAATTCTTATACCCATACGTAACTGCTTATGCACCACATATAAGTCTCCATATTTTCCTTACCATTTCCGTAAGCTGCCACTTAAATCCGTAAGAAATCCATATATTCCATACAGCAACTATACGGAACGTTTCAGTAGGGATTAAGGTAGCATATGCAGTAACTCTAGGTAAACAATGCGTGGAACGCTTGCGCGGCAGGAGACGTGGAGGGTTGACTGCACACGGCGCAGTTTTAATAAAAAAAAATATCTGAAAACGTTCGGTTGTAGTGCGTTGCTCAAACAAATAGCGTTAACAAATGTGAGTGTGGCCAGTTTGCGCTCCTTCTGCGTATACATATCCGCTTTTTTCGAGCGTCCTACCTTGTATTTAAGCAGCGCGCTGGAAGTGTCGAAGTGCAACCATATTTAGTTCTTGCTCATGCTCTTTGTGTACATTTCGAGCGTCATTTGCGCTTGATCGGCGCACTGCAACTCTCGAGCTCTTTAACATTCTTCGTGCGATATTCTGATTTGTTTTTGTCGCATTCATTCCTTCGCCCTTGAGGCGAAACTGACTATTTTCGTTGAAACGTTTTCTCGACCACATCAAGTGGCCAGCCGTCTTAAGCTGATTGTGAAATGCCATGTAGTAAAGAGCGTCGTTTTCTCCCGTATATGCAGATTGCACGTATTGATTGAATTTGGCAACAATTGTGGGCGGAAATTTAAGATCGTTCGCCTATTCGATAATGAGCCTGTGACGAAGTCGTAAAATTTACTCGTAACAGCAATAAGTGAATAAATCTTTTGTCATGTAATCTGGGCATGCTAAAGATGTAATAATGATGATGATGCTATGTGGAGTGTACAGGCAGATTGGCCAGGTATGGCGATAGAGCACCAGACCAATGGCGACGTGTGACAATGTTATAAATAGTGCAAAGAGGTCAAACTGAGTTAGGCGCAAATTGGCATGAAACTATCCCAGAAAGTGCCTGCAGGTATATGGAATCAGAATGTGACAATAAATTGTGATGTGTGCGTAGACCAGCGAATTACTGAGCCAGAGCTTCTCAAGCTCATCCTTGGACTACTCTGTTCGCATAGCATTGATAGTGAAAGATTTATTGCACTGAATGTCCCACTTGCTTCACGTGGATGGTCTTGAAGCAAGCTTTTGCCCGCTGCACTATTTTCAAGCTGCACGGCAGCATATGTGCTTTCGCAGAGCACCTGTCGTTCTGCCTTACATATGCTTACATCCTATGTCATATGTTAATTTGCGAACACAGGTGAGTTGCAGCTGATGTTTATACTTACAAGAGTTCTAGTGTTTACCGTGAAAATGATGATGGGCTCGGGTCAGTTGCCTGCGTGAATTCTGTAATGCTTCAAAGAGGTCGATGTGCCGCCTTTCGAAAAGAAGATAACAATTATCGCTGTGTTTGTACTTAACGTTCTTGCAAGTGTCATTTCTTGTTCGAATGAATATCAGGGAAGAAAATACTGGGTGTCCAACTCATGGGGGCTAGACTCTGCAAAGTGTCGGGTGTCAGGTTATTTGACTTTATAGATCATTTGATTGTGTAGATTGCTTTATTTATAAACTTCGCAAATCGGTCCGCTCTACCGGTAAGCACGGAAATGCATACATATATTAAACTTAACTATCTTTAGCATGTGTTAGTTTTTGCAGCGCTGGTCACTAAAGAATGTTTTTACATTAGGGACAACCGTACATGCGAAGTAATTTTCGCGCTATCTCCATGCCGGGCATTTCAAACGTTGTTTTTTCTCATGCCAAGTAAAACACTGCGGATGTTTTGAAACGTTTCTGGGTTGCAGATAACCGCCTGTCATAGGCTCAAATTGCTTGCTATCAGCACACGCTGGTCGCACATACTTAGCGTCTATTTAAAAAAAAATTAGTAAAAGTGAATTTATTAAGGCTTTCTAATGAATTTTACCTCGTCCAGTCGAAAAAAAATATTTTTTATTAGTCGCGAAGATGCTTTTTCTTTTTTCCGTGATGTCTCCACCATATTCAATATCAAAGAAAAGCAGTGATTGACGGTGGGTGTCTGAATGAGTGCGCACTTACCAGCGGGCTGGGGCCCTCGATCGCTTGGGGACAATAAAGGTATACTTTAAGATATTGGCAATTATCATGCTATCCGAGTGCTGATGCCAGCAAGCAAGATAGTTGGCACTATTGTGTTTTATACAAAACATTTTAGCCGACAAAAGCTGCCGTAATGTTGTATTCCCTGCATTTTTCCTTAAAAAATATTCGCCCCTTTACGTACAGATCTGAGCACTGCCGCCGACGAAGCCTTTGCGTCATTGTGTCTCATTCTGGGTGTTATTGTGATGAAAAAAATTTGAGCAATGATATTTACTGTAAGCAGGTATGCCAAGGAACTAGTGTGCACTCAAAATGTCTAAATTTCAGTTTTGCAGTTGATGTCGCTATTGGATGCACCATGGTTTTTTAATCTTTGGAATATTTTCCCGTCAAATATAAAGACGTACGCATCGCTGAGCGCCACTAAAAATATGCACGTCATTAATGTTTGACAACCTTCTCGCTCTGCCACTAATATCCTTATTTATCGTGATTATAAGGTCATGCACTTTAATTTGAGCATAAGGAGAGCAATGCAACTCGAAACAGTAGCAAAAACGCTTCTATACCAATAATTACAATTCAAGCGAGGCCCATGTTCAGGGCAATGTAAACGCTTGAAGCGATGAGAAATATGCGAAAGAAATTCGATGGAGCTTCGGCTTTCAGAAAACGACTTGTTTTTTTTTTAATTCAGGAGGCGTGCAGCATGCTATAGAATAAAAATGTTATGTGGTTAATGCTTGTAAAAAAATCTGCTAGAAGTATATCCATCAACATTGATTCTGTAGGGCGCAAGCATATCTGGTGCCCAAGTAATTTTTTGACTGCATAAATGAACACTTGCGTAGTGACCACGCAATCCGAAGCAAATCTTTTTTTTTTTTTTTGTTGTACAAGCGCCAATTACGCAACATAATGGCCAATGAGCAACATTACAAGAGAACAAATGTATATTATTCTGTCCTAACAAATCTCGAAATTCGGCGAGAAGGTGCATAGCTTTGGGAAATTCTTGAGCGTGAAACAAGACATTCAAAAGAACGAGAGAGAAAATTCTCCCGCAGGGCCTGTTCTGTTGATCTTGTGAATGTCGTGTTTTGCGTTAAAAAATACCCCGAAGGTCATAACCAAACGCCCGACGCGTAACATTATTTTGAATTATTTATATTGAGAAAACAGGAAAAAGGGAACTGCGAGAGTTGACTACATTCAGCCATGGCAGAAGGAAACCACTATGCGCATGACTCATGGGTTGCTAAGACTTGATTATCAGGTGTGAGGGGGTCCATCACGTAGCTCTACCGCTAGTAGTTAAAGTGCATAGTGGGATCGCGAAAAGACCGAATGCAGTCAGGATATTTCATTGATTTCATACCACATCGTACTATTCGACGTCCTGTGCGCCCGTGGTTATATCGCAAAGTGCGGTGAACCGCGAGTTTTTCGCTTTGTCCTGCTTGAGCATTTGTGTGCTGCATTTATCTGTACAATTGAATACACGGCATCGCAAGGAGCACACGGTATCGCGAGTCAGCATGGGCCAAGTTAATGTTACAAGTTCAGCACCTATATTCGCAAGCGTTGATTGTTTTATGGGTACGGCATGTTCACCGCAAACTGCTATGCACTGATGCTTAAATTTCGTCAGCACCAATACTCATTTTCCTTTGCTTACGTAACAACTGTTAATCCTAGAGAAGCAGCGCAAGTGATCGTCTCAGGGGCTCTACTCGACTGCGTCTGTTCACCTTTCAGTGACATATGATGATTATTAGCCGAGGGTGTGATATGTAAAATGGAGGACGTTAATGAAGAGTGTTATAAAATATTATTTGTTGGGGTTTTTGCTTCGGAAAACATAACGTCACTATGAGAGATGCCGTTGTGGCAGGATGCTGAAATTTCGACTACATGGAGTACTTTAACGAAAACCTAAGCATAGTTATCAGCCCTGCAGCAATTCACTTCCATCGAAATGCGCCACCGCGGCCATAGGCAATTTAATTCAATCCCGCGACTTGCGGCTCAGCAGTAGAGCACTGTAACCACTACACCACAGCGGATGGTGAAGAGTGCTGTGTATACTACTTCTAATTGTTCAACTCTGCAAAAAGGCCTGTCATTGTCAAAATATGGCAAGTTTTTATAAAAGTACTTTTGACAATGGCGCGCATTCTCCTCCATCTAAGTTAATCCGCATCTACCAAGGCAAATGCATTTCAACTCTTAAAGAACTTGTCTTGTATATATATATATATATTTCAGCACCGTTAGATATCTGCTGTGTATACTATGTCTGTCTTCTCTGAAACACACAGGGGCTAACGCACGTGAAAGAAGAAAGGCATTGTGTGAACAAGAGTTATAGTTTGCCAAAATATTTGCAGGAAAGCCTACCTGACGTTTTTGCGATTTGACCTTTCTCTCTTACTTCTTCATCAACGAGAGGAGAGGCTACGTATTGCAGAGAAGCCGACGCCATGCAGTACTCGCATCTTCTGTTTCGTCCACTGATGACGTGACGTTTCTTCGCCACAAGCTTCAATACTTTTCTACTGGGAAACGTTGACTGCCACGCTCCATGGAAACTTACCCATACAAAAAGGAACGGAAACAAACACACACTGAAGGGCTGACCTATTCGTGGGGCTGGTACAGGGCTGGTCAAAAGTTTCCAGGCCACTATCCCATGTATTCCTATGGCAGCGTGGCCTGGGAACTTTTGACCAGCCCTGTACATTCAGATATCGGCGTGCGCAGGTAAAGCGGACGAGCAGGGGAGGTGTCACCCATAACGGGGGGCTTCGAATCAGCCCCATACCTTCAATGATTCGGAACGTAAATCTCAAGCTTTACTGCACGGTGTTATTATGACTGTGCGTGTTTTTTTACGATAACGGTGACCTAGAACTTCTTACTATTTTTTCATACTCAGCATTAAACATGTAATACAATGTTCCTGCACTATCTCGCCTTCAAAATTTATTAATTGGCACTACAATTCACGCCTAAAAAGAAAGGAAATAGGCTCGGATGTGCAGCCGTTGCGTCGGAGGCGTGCTGCGCGACACCGTCGACGGTAGGAAGAGGTTGCGACCTGCGCAGGAAGCGACGACCTCACAGGAGGTGGCGAGCTGCGCCGCGAAACTCGCTGAGCGCTGACACTTAAAAGAGGACAAGCAAGGTGTGCGGTTCACTGTATGTGCATCTCGAGCGTCCCTATTGAAAATCACAAATAAACCTTTAACGCACTAGAAGTTATAGGTTCACTGACATCACGAAAAAGCTATAATAACTCGTCAGTCATATTTTTTTAAACTTCTTTTGTGAAATACCCAGCGTATATAATGCGGTCCTGTATAAATGGTTGAGGACCAGAGACCGCCCGCGTTAAAATGTTGACTGGTTGCCAGCATATTCTCGTTTTCTCTTCGCAACGATGCCTGGATGACCTCCTTTGAGTATTCCGATAATGGATTTAGCTTTGGGCTCATGGTATGTCGATGTTATCCCACAGCAGGGCATAAAAGCAATTAATGGTTGAAGACTCAACCAGCCAAGTGATTCGCATTGTTAAGCTGGTGGTCCTAAGCACCCCTGTAGTGTTTGTCGAGAAAATGCTGGTATTCCATTGCATGCCTCAGAGAAGCGTGCTGACTCTATTACGCTTTTTTGTATATCAATGTGCTGGTGTGCAAATCGACAATAAACAATAGCTGTGCATGTGTAGTGAAGCTTCTTCAAGATCCATCTCTATTTCGAATAGGTATCATTATAAAGCCAATACATATGGTCAGCCGAGTGGGTAAGTCACTTGTTTGAGTGTGGTGTCGCAGGTTCGAATGACACCACTATACCAATATCTGTATTTGTTTAGATACATTGATTGCGCTTTATACCTTTATTTTAAGAGCGGCTCGTCTTACGTAGCATAGTTGTGTATGGGGAAAAATGCTTAGGCATTTAATTCTGAAAATCTAATTACCTTTTGTTTTGTCTAGTATTTTTTGTCCATAATGTTTCTGCATCAAGGACGACTGTGTATGAGAACCTGTTTATTCATATCTCCATGCGAGGAATCTTAAACGTTGCGCTTATCATGTGTGGACGAATGCAATGAGCATTCGAAAAGGAATGTCGGTTATAGATAACTGCGTGACATTCGTTTAATTGCTTACTATCAGGCCACCCCAGCCGTCACTCTTCTGGAAGGAATTTGCTGGCATGAAGCATGTTGAATTTTCGCGTTAGTTTTTAGGTGCATAAGATAACATCCAAGGCATCGCATGACTGTGGAATGTACTTCTATTGTTGCCTCATGTTATGACCATGGCTTAAACCATATAAAAGCGAGGGCGGACGGATCCCTGAATAACTGCGCACTTGATCGTCCGCTGCAGAGCTGTCCTTCTTCTGGAACCCAAAGGTATATTTTTTATATATCTTGCCCACGTTGTGCCATTCTGAGCATTTGTGCCCCCGATATAGTGTGCATTATTGCAAGCTACGCTGGTATCGTGATCGCGAATGAAATTTATTGCCCCAACATGTTCAATTCTGCTCTGCTTTTAAAGAAAAAATTTGCATCATAAATTTCCGTCATATTTTGCATTTTCACAAACAAAATACTCCAGCCACTATTCTGCAAAATTATGTCAACAAAATGATCTTGATCATTTAACACCACAGGTCAGACTTCTTCCAAGGAACTATTTTACTACTATGTTCCGTTCTAAGGACTCTTTCTAACTAAATGTTAACGCCATTGTGTGCATTCTGCGAACTTCCGCCAGCAAAGAGGGCACGAGTATGTTTTATTCTGCGCAAATTTCGTATGAAAATGTACGGCTAATAGGTTTTAGTTGGTATCATTGATCAAAGAACATAATCAGCCCCTTTATGCTCTGGAGTGGACACCTCTAGGAAATAAATACGGTGCACAAATGTCTGGCACCTCCATGTTCCATTCTGTGAATTTGCGCCAACTGCATCATTATTCTCCATGTTGAGCATCGCTTACAAAGAAATGCTCAGCACCACTATATCACATTCTACACACTGTGGCAAAGCACTCGCACCACTACGATTCGTTTGGCGCACTTCCGTCAACAAGATATTCTCACGATTGTGTTTCATACTGAGCAGCTCATGAAGCCAAAAGTCACATTTTCGCCGCAAGGGCGAAGCAATGAATGGGATAGCAAGAAATTGAAATGTCACACGAAGAACGACACGCAGCTCGATACTTGCAGCTCCCCGCTGAAGCACAAAGAAGGACTCGCGAAAAGAACGCGTTGGTATACACAGGCCAAGAGTGAGCTAACAACTATCACAGTTGTTACGCTTTTGTGTTTCAGGAACGCGCGGCGAGTATCCACAACGCTGAACCCGATGTTCTTAAATATTTCTTTTCCTTTTAAAGTGCGGCGCATGACTGACTCGTTTTTCTCGTTTTTTTTTTTTTTTTTTGGCTAGTTTTCTCTTGCCTACATTTCGGCCAATTTATCAGTATCTTGTGATATCGCAGCTACTGGAGAACGACTATGCGGTGTCAAAACATGGTGACTGTTTCCCTCTCCCAAAATCGAATTTGGTGTTTGCATCACACGAAAGAAACGGTTTTTGGAAAAGTTCTTGGGAATCGTGGAGAAAACCGCTGGAGTTGTCTCACTTCCCAGGCCACCTATTGCTGAACGCGGCTTTAAACAGGATTTGGAAGTTAACCGGCCAACCGGAACCTGAGATGAGTAATTGCTCGTAGTTCGTCATCACCAGAGAAACGATAGCGGAGGTGATTACAGGAACAATAGTGATTTTGAGCACGCTCGCGCGTACTTATTTTCATGATCGCAGGTACTTTTAGCCCTTTCAAGAAAAATCATGCAAAACGCGTGAGGCGACTGTTACTTCTGGAACAGCGCAAAAAATCTTCGGCATCGAGCACAAAGTGATAGCTAAAGTCAACGATTTATGCTTTAATATAAGAAATTATTAGTTTGAAGGATTTTTGCTACAGTCATATATATTTACTCGAAAAGACTCGAATTGAGCCATTTGAATAACAACGTCGCAGTAGTTTTCACACACCCGTAGCTATTTTTGGCTCCCTTTACTGCCCCAAATAAATATTGGCTACTTTTTGGTTACTTACTTCAATTATTTGGCCTTTTTTTTTTCTTTTCGACTTGGCAACCTTGCCTCGTCGCATGCACTTTACCCGTACTGCTCAACTTTTTTCCGCCTTAGGAAAGACCTTTGTGACCTTGACTGCACTCCATTGCCTTTTGTTCTTACGTTTCTATGTAATGAATATTGCGATTCATGAATGAGAATATTGAAAATGCATTATATTGGCTAACCAAAGAAACTCTTGTTTCACTCTGAATAATGAAACAAGTTGCTTTCGTGTTCACTTTACTGATCACTGCAGAAATTTCTTCCAGATCCCGCCACTTTTTTGTCGCAGACTACCGAAAAATGTCTCCCATCTACGCACTGACCATTTTCCTACTTTTTGATAGGTAAGTCTTCATGCGCAGAAACAATATTTTTACCCATATTAGGCAATTGACAACAATCGATGCATAATATGTATCTCGTAGACTAATGATAATGCATCGTACACCAATAAAGAAGGACAGTGGGCATCTGGTACATTGTCACTGTTTAGCTTTCATTCAGATAAGATGATAATGGGGCGAGGCTCGGATACGCAAAATGTAGCCTCGAAACTAGGAGTGATATCAGTGCTATTTTAACACGAAAGTGTTTTATGCCGGGGTCCACCAAGATTTGAGTGACGTATTTCCGTCACCGAAATGACGTCGAAAAAATACAGATGATCACAAGACAAAGAAAAAAGTGCCGTCAACGGGAGTCGAACCTACGACCTCTAGGTCCGCGACAACAGATGCCGGGCACCCTAACCACTGCGCCACGGTCACATACTATGTAGGCTTTAAAAACAAGCCTTTTATATCTACTACTGCCCTCTCACAGTGCTCTT
>JALIZH010024979.1:0-11520 GCA_030522465.1 Rhipicephalus appendiculatus | reverse complement strand
AATAAAAAAATTACAACCCAGTCACCTTGCCTCCGCATGCTTCGCATAACATCGATTCCCATGGTACTTGGGATCTGCCAATTTTAAATGCGAAGCATTTCTTTGCGTACTGCAGGCACTTTTAGCGTTTCTATCTGCGTATCTATCTATCTATCTATCTATCTATCCAGCCGCCTACGTCTGGGTGATCTCGTGATTACCCCTTTAACTTGGCGTAGACCAAAATTAGTATGTGAGAATAAGATGGTTTGACGAATATGACTCGCTGGTCGTGACATGAATAATGACAATCCTGTCGCGTACGTCGTCAAACTGTTTCGGGCAAATTTCCTGTGGCACATACCACGGGGCGGGTATGTGCCACAGGTGATTGACAGTTTAGACTACCCAGGAACGGCGAGACACACATTGGTACTTTTAACGCCAGAGCGTCAAAAAGCTGACGTCATCAGCAGCGTTTACCGGATGAATGCAAATAATAAATGTCAGGGTCCCAACAGGATTCGAACCTAAGCATTCTGCGTGGCAATCAAGCATTCTACCACAGAGCCACGCCAGGTCTCGGAACTGCTTTTCGAATAGACCCTAATGTTCGTGAAACGTCAATTGTCGTTGCAGTGCTGGCTATCCAGTTTTATATACATTACATATGTACTCCGATGATACAGCCGTCACGCCGGGTTAACATCAATTATAGTAAAGCGCCATCCACTGAAGTTGATATATGTTGCAGTGTCCAGGGCTACAATCCTGGCGAGCACAAACATATCAGTTTACCGCTTCTGGTGTTGCTACTGCCCATGTTGCTGTTGGCATCGTTACGCAACTGTAAACAACTTGTTATGCAAAACATATGCGACTGTGAAAGATATGTCTGTGCGTACAACAGTTGTGCATATCTTTAGTGTAATTTCGTAACGTTTCGCTCCCAATAAAAACATTACAACACAGTCACCTTCCCTCCGCATGCTTCGCATAACATCGATTCCCAAGGTACGTGGAATCTGCCGAATTTTTTTGTTATTAAAAAATGAACTTGTGTGATGACGTCTGGGCTTGCCAGTACAACCTAGACGTTCGAGTCGTGTGGTGAAGTACACGCTGTTGCACTTTACGGAGAGACTCTTAAGGCTTTGGTTCACTGGTGGTTTATACCATGGAGGGTTTATTAAAATATTCACAAAATGTACTCCATTGAAACGGTACTCTAATGAAATTTGTGATGATGAAAATCTCGCATTGTATTCAGACATGTTCTCTAAATTGAACATTTGCTCAGTCAAGAAGCAGCACTGATACAACAAGATAGTGTGTCATCGGGGTTTACCAACAAGCCACTGCAGCGGATGGAACTGCCGAAGAAGGCTGACCTTTATTTAGTATTAAAACCTGAGTGCCCTGTATGAAATATTTTCTAGGTCAGCACAAGTAGCACTACATCTTTTTGATAAACTAAGCTAGCTAGAAATTCTTATTACATGTATGTAATGCTTACTGCAATTTATGCAATCAATCATATAGCGTCTCATATAGATTAGATTTACGTCTGGCTCTATATTTATTTATTTATTTATTTATTCATTTAGGATAATACTACCAGACTTTGGGCAGGGGTGGGCGGTGCAGTGAACATAACAACATGCAGGAAGTACAAAAAATGTCGAGCAGATTATACAGCAATATAGATAGTGTTTAGAAGAAAAAGACAACAAAAAAACGCGTTGATTCACATAGCAAAAAGCAGGAAATACAGTCCATAATTGCCGTGCCATACAAAGCAATACAAAAACTACCCGAAAGCAGTGCACAGCCGGTTTAGCTGTACGGGTAAAAATGAAAAAAAAAAGGTTGCAGCCCTAGCTACACCCCGTAGTACAAGTACAGTCGGCAACAATGCAAACGGTGCATCTGAGCATGTTAGTTAGAACCGTGACAAATCGGTAAGGCAACCATAAGATGGGCAGAAGAATAAAGCGCACTGTAAAGTAAATGGAAGTGCAGCTATCACACCGATGGAGCAGGTAACGCACGGAGAAATGATTTCAGATCGACACTTTCAAGAACCTCTGGTGGCAATTTGTTCCACTCGTTGATTGTACGGGGAAAAAAAGAGTACCTATATATGTTAGCATAACAGAGGTGCTCCCCAATTCTTTTAGGGTGGGAGGAGCGCGTTCCGCGGCGCAAAATTGGTTCGATATAATTGGTTTTCTGTATTGCTAGCTTGTCAATATATATCAAGTAGAACAACTTCACTCTTTCTTGCTTACGTCTGCATTCCAAAGTTTCGTGCTTAGCGTTTTCCAAAAGAGCTGACGGAGATGTGTCGTGTCGGTAGGCATTACAAAAGAACCGTACAGCTTTGCGCAGTATTGATTGAAGTTTTTCTATGTTAGCTTGAGTGTGGAAGCTCCGGGGTGCACGGTGGCGGTATCCCGGCGCACTGCAAAATAGTAAGCTCATTGAGCGTGTATTTTTGTTGGGTCTAATAACTACAATAAGTGCTTTTGTCCATGCTCCTATAATTTGAAACCAACTAGAAGTACTTCGCTGTGATTATTTTGAGGATCTCCACTTTAGTATGGTAATTTGTTTTTTTTACTTTTTGCCAACGTCATCGATTAAATAGTTCCTTTCGCATTCACAGATTATGTTGAAAGCATGCCAGAAATCTATTCACTGATTGAGCACTGGTTTAATAGCATTTTTGAAAAAGCAATAAGATCTTTACTGCATGCGGGCAAAAAAAACGCAGGTCAAAAACGCGATGCGGAGGCTCTAAAAAGTGGTGGCCGTCCTTGGCAAACATGACTTCCTCCAGTGTAGTAGCTTTTAGTTCATGCCGTTCTTCGCAAGTTCAATTTTTTCCGAAAGAGGCCAAGACGCAAGCGTTAAACGTCCTAGAAACGCTTCGGAATGAGTGCGGAGAAGGAGCCAGCATAAATTTTCTCGTTAAGAGGACTGCAGAACTAACAAAGGTGAGTGAGCGGACGCTGTACGAGTGGGCGTTTCAGAAAGAAAAGGCGAGCAGAGTGTTGGCACCGAAGAAGCGTTGTGGTGGGAAAGGACGCCAGCGCAAAAAGAAACTGGACAACTTTGACCTGGGACCCCCACCTCCCCGAAGGGAATCGTGTGGAAATGCGAATGCATTTCGCGCGCGCTTCACTCCATTTATATATGGTGGTTGTGGTGCGAAGAAGGAAAAGGCGCCTAATTTCTGCAGCCCGGTCGGAAGCACGGCGCAGCGCCTGTTTTTTTTCCCGTTTTTTTTTAAATTTGTATATATATATATATATATATATATATATATATATATATATATATATATATATATATATATATATATATATACGTGTGAGCGAGCGGACGCGAGAGTGGGGCGCAATGAGGAGAGAGAGCGAACGGCGAGACAAGGAGCGGCGAAGCACTGCACCTACCCTCTCCTACACTCTCTCCACACACGCGGGAGCTCCGTTGAGCTCCCGCGATGCAAGCGCCCTCACACACCAGAGCGCGCTCCTCCTCTACACTCACTCTCCACTACTCCGCCCGCACCACCTGCTCCGGTTGCTAGGGGCGAGGATAAGCGCGCGCGCCCGCAGCTGTTGCTATGGGAGAGGGAGTGAGAGCGGAGAGATGCGGACAGCGACGCCTGACATAGCCCGACTGAGAAATGCATTCGTATTTAAAACAAACCTGCTGGTACAATAAAGGCGCATGCCGACAATTTGGCTCTGTCCGTTTCATGCTGAATTTGTGTAGATCGTGGAAAAAAATCAGTGGTGGCATGACGTTATTTGTATAAATGTAAATGATAATTATTCACAATAATGCCTGCGATAAAGATCCCCACAGTGGTTTGGGTGTCTGAGCAATCAAGCGTCACATAATTTGGGTAAGGTCAAAGTTTTAGACATCTGCTTCAAGGGCGCTTGGTAGGTACAGACATTCAGAAATTATGTCACCACGCGTGCTTTTTTGGATTGCGCATTCTAGCACACGTAATCATGAAGAAATCCCGAGGTGTTAACCATAAAAAGCATTGCTTTAAAACGACAAAATACTCCGTAGAAACAGGCGACCTTCAGATGTTTTTATCGGATTCCGCGAGGAGCAATCGCAGTAGCGGACACCTTCTAAATACACAAACGAACAAGCGCACTTCTTGAACACTGCGGTGTAGTGCATTTGGCATCAGGCAGGCTAACGTTTAAAAAAAAAGTTAAAAAAAATTCTGTTCACCAGACCGGATTCGCATTTTGGTCCACTGAGTTGTGAACAATCTCGTGGTGCGGGCACTAAGCCAATTAGGCCACAGCTAAAAATGAGCGCGGATTAATACAACACAAAGGAACTTGCCTTCGTGATTGGTTGAAATCGGCCTAGCCTTCGTAGTGCTGCAACAAGCTTGTGAGATGGAGTATAGTAATGGTATTAAGGCGAAAACCTATATTGTCTCATGCTCACGTCCGTCCGTCTGTCCGTCCGTCCATCGACCCGCTGTCCGGTGTCCGACCGGCGTCCGTCCGTCTGTCTGTCCGTCCGTCCGTCCATCTGTCCATCCGGCGTCCGTCCATCCGTCTGTACGTCCGCTGTTCGTCCGTCTGTCCGTCCATCTGTCCATCCGTCTGTCCGTGCGTCCGTCCGTCCGTCCGCTGTCCGTCCGTCCGGCGTCCGTCGGTCAGTCCGTCTGTCTGTCCGTCCGTCCGTCCATCCGTCTGACCATCCGGCGCCCGTCCCTCTGTATGTCTGACCATCCGGCGTCCGTCCCTCCGTATGTCTGTCCGTCCGTCCGTCCGTCCGTCCGTCCGTCCGCTGTCCGTCCGTCTGTTCATCCGTCTGTCCCTCCATCCGTCGGTCTGTCCGTCCGTCCGCCGTCCATCCGTCCATGTCCATCCGTCCATCCGAGCTCTGGCACGGAGCCAGGTGGCCGCCGGGATGCGCTAACGGACGCCGGTCGCGTCGGACTCTACAGCGCTCGCGCTTTGCTTGCGTAGCGTCGCTGTGCCCATAGTTTGCAATCATTCTGACCAACGCCGTCTCAACGGACCCAGGCGTTCACGGAATACACTTTCCAATTTACAAAGGGTCCGTCAATTTAAGCGCTGGAACGCGGATGGCGCTTGCACGATGCGCAAAGCGCGAGAATATACTAACGCATGCGAACGGAGGAAGATTAGTCTCGCATCTCGCTGCGATTCGCGGTAAAAAATTTAAAAAAGAAAACACTCACACAATCGGCTTGTGTGTTATCGCACTGAGACTGTAAAAGATACAAGACATGGCATAGTCAGAGGAATGGCCACACGCTTTCGCCGAACACACTTTGGAATGTACAAAGTGTCCTTTTATATTTCAGTTTTAAGTATGTTTTATATGCGAGCAGTTTAGTCTCGGGGGTTGCTTTAGCTAGTACCCGTCTTAACTAACCTAGTTTCCTCAAAGCCTTTTTTCAATGTTACCTATGATCATTTCATCTTAAATCAGATGTGATTTAAGATGAACGTCTCACACGTATACTGCGAGACGAAGGACAAGCAGTGATTGCCTAGATTGTATTGAAATTTTAAAGGATCTTTTTTGTGCGTTATGGTCATCGGAACAGCCTTTTCGGGTTTATGTTCATTTGCCATTTCGTGCACCAGTCTTGAATTTTAGACAAAGAATTGTTTAAAAGAAGCTGGTCGCTGGAAGCCTTCAGTTCTTGAAAAAGCACGCAGTCGTCTGCGAAAAGCCTTATCTTAACTGGTATATCACGGACGATATCATTTATAAAACTAGCAGTTCTTCCGTGTACGAATACAAGCGATGAGTTAAGCTCCTTAGAAATGGGACGCACGCGGCGTTCGGCGAGCGCGGCGTTTCATTGTCCAGGTAACGGACCTACCACTGGGTAGACGACAGTGTGAAGCGATGGTTTCACCGGTTTCGCGCGTTCGCCGATTTGAGGGGAGAGGGCACAGACGAAGAAAGAGGTAGAGGGAGACTAATCTGCCTCCGTTTCGCATGCGTTCCTATTCTCGCGCTTTGCGCATCGTGCAGACGCCATCCATGCTCCAGCGCTCATGAAGCTCATTTACCTCCCGTGTGAGTGGGAGACACCACAGCTGGCACGTGCCAGGGAGCTTCAACGGTGACGGCGACGGCGGGGTACCAGCCTAAGGAACTTCGCTCCTAAAAATCAAAAAGAAAAATTGAGGACACTTTGTACATTCGAAAGTGTGCTCGGCGAAAGCGATGTGGCCATTCCACTGACTATGCCATGTCTTTTATCTTTTACACTCTCAGTGGGATAACACACACACCGACTGTGTGCGTGTTTTCTTTTATTGCGATGGCAATTATATGGACACTCTCGGCTGATTCTCGCCGTCGCCGTCTGTCGACGCCGTCATGTCCCGGATATGTATATGTATGTGTATAAATAAAAAAAACACATAAAGAAAAATAAATCCGTAGAAAAACATTCCAAACCACCTGACCGGGGATTCGAACCAGTGACCCCTCGCTCCGCTGCCTGCTGCGCTAGCCAACACAGCCACATGCCATGCACGCGCCAGCGATATAACGGCGAGCTATTCATATGCACAATTTGCCGCTCGCGGTACGCTGACCTCGGAACAGCTTGAGCGTGTTTTCTATCACGCAACACTTTTACAGTTTCTTTCAAATTGAAAACTTCCCTGGAGATGCTCACGAAAAAGTAACTTCCTTCTGTACCACTCATGATGTAGAAGGAAAAAAAGGAAGACCGGACACACTTGCATCAAACGCCACCGCGTGGCAGGAGACGCAGAGGGGTCATTCCACGTGCCGCAGTTTAAACGAAAAAAAAATTTAAACCAGCGTCGAAAAGTCGTATAATCATATAATCAATCCTTGGCCAATCCCCCTGAGTGGGTATGAGCCATGTCAGAGGCAACGACAACAGCGTCGCCTTCTGCATTGTGGACACTCGCCGCGCGTTGCGCAAATACAAACACGTAACAATTGCGACAGTTGTTAGTTCACGCTTGTCCTC
Source organism: Rhipicephalus appendiculatus (assembly GCA_030522465.1). Classification (NCBI taxonomy): domain Eukaryota; kingdom Metazoa; phylum Arthropoda; class Arachnida; order Ixodida; family Ixodidae; genus Rhipicephalus; species Rhipicephalus appendiculatus. Next base: position 4,499 of record JALIZH010024979.1, on the reverse strand, counting down.
TGTATACCTATGCGTCCTTCTCGAGCGTCCTTCTTTTTTGCTGCGGCGGCGCGTTGCAAGTATCGAGCTGCTTTTCGTTCTTCGTGTGACAAACTAAATTCTTGCTATCGCATTCATTGCTTCGATCTAGTGGCGAAACTGTGAGTTTTTAATTTTTTACTGCGAATCGCAGCGAAACGCGAGACTAATCTTCCTCCGTTCGCATGCGTTAGTATTTTCTCGCGCGTTGTGCATCGTGCAAACGCCATCCGCGTTCCAGCGCTTAAATTGAAGGACCCTTTGTAAATTCGAAAGTGTATACCGTGAACGCCTGTGTCCATTGTGACGGCGTCGGTCGGAATGAATGCAAACGCTGGGCACAGCGACGCTAGGCAAGCAAAGCGCGAGCGCTCTAGAGTCCGACGCGACCGGCGTCCGTTTGCGCATCCCGGCGGCCACCTGGCTCCGTGCGAGAGCTCGGACGGACGGACGGACGGACAGATGGACGGACGGACGGACAGACGGACGGATGGGCGGATGGACGGACGGGCAGACGGACGGACGGACGGACAGACGGACGGACGGAGAGACGGATGCACGGACGGACGGACAGACGGACGGACAGACAGACGGACGGACGGACCGACGGACGGACAGACGGATGAATGGACGGACGGACAGAAGGACGGACGGACGGACAGACGGATGGACGGACGGACGGACAGACGAACGGACGGATAGACGGACGGACGGACAGACGGACGGACGGACGGTTACACGGACGGACCGACAGACAGATGGATGGACGGATGCACTTTATCACAAGGTTTTTGAAAAAGTTCCACAGATGATTAACTGAATGCTTATTCGACTCGTAGAGGGATACAAAGTGTGCGAATGAGCTGTCTAGTACACAAGTACGTCAACATCACTTGCTCGGGCAAACACAGGAACATAAGTTTCTCGCTTCATGACCTTATAGATACAGCTTAGTTGCATATCCAGGCAAACAATTTTATGGTCTGACATACCCTCTAAGATTCGGATAGTATGATTTCGCTGTAATACCCTGCGGTTGACCAAGAATAGATCTAGGACTGATTGTTTGGTACCTTGGACACGAGTAGGTGCATGAACAAGTTATCTTAAATCATGAAACAACACAACATCAAGAATACGTTCAGCCTCATTTGGAAGCGCATAGGGAAGGTCATTGTCCCAGGCAACATGGGGAACGTTAAAGTCTCCAACAAGCATTACATTACTGGAGTGATTTCTATAAGGCAATAAAAAGTTAAGCCTTTCGTAGAAGGATATGTCTGAACTCGGGGGCCTATAGTACCCGCCAATTATCAATGCACATTCTTTCAAGATAACCTTCGCGACAACACATTCGATTCCTACGATGTCGGGCAGTCTCAACACTTGCAGCTAGTGCTTGAATATAATCGCAACTCCGCCACCGCGCATATCTCTATCGTTTCGAAAGAAGCAGTAACCTGGGGGTGTAATTTCATAATTATTAATGTCGCTGTTAAGCTATGTTTCTGTATGTCACGGAAAAATATGAAACTCGCGGACATTTGCACGCACCTAAAAGAAAGCTTGCTGCGGCAGATGCATTTCAGGCGGAACAGCGTCCTTGACGGCTATAAATGCAGTGAAGATTCATATTCAACACAAGGAATATTTATTTGCTTTTGTTCAGGAATACTTATTTGCTTAATTTCATACAGTCCACAAAGAGGACCACTTGAATTGAATTATATCTGCGTTTATATTAGCATGTAGATTAATTCATGGTGCATGCTAGTCTTTGTACTAGATGAAAAATAAAGCAGCAATTAAGACGAGACGACTTGAAGAGACACACACGCTGTGTCTCTGTCAAACAAGCACAGAGCCTTTGTCTTTTACTTGTGGCACCACATGTGTAGAAACATCGGCGGATTCCCCCCTAAAGGCTGGTAGAATGTCGCTGAGCAGATGGCGCAGGCCTGCAAAGATAACGGTGCCATGGAGGTGGGGCATGACGAAAAAAAAAAGAAATTTGGCTGTGTTTTGGGGACAACTGCTAATCATAAACGACAATAAAAGCAGTCATGAACCATTTTTAGAAGAGATCACCCAATTATCTCCATATCGGTGTTTATTTCTTGTAGAATATCCTTCAAGAACCAGCGAGCTGAATGGGTAAGATTATTTCACCAATTTAAAAACGACAGCTCAAAATGTACTTACTTCGCAAGGACTAATCATAAGAGTTACTGTTCCTTTCATTCCATGTGTGTTTTGTTGTTTGGTGCATTTACGATAAAGGTTATTAAATTGTTGTATCGCTCGCTTATTTTTTTCTTTTTCTTTCTTTAACACTTTTTTTCTGTGATGTGATATGTTCAAGTTACACCATATATGCAATTGTACATGTTTTCTGCTGCTCGTATATTTTGAATTTGACAGATACCTTTCGCCACTGTTGCTATGAACTATTCACTACCATAATCGCCTTTGTACAGTAGCTCCCGATACAGTCTCTTGACTGTAGGACATCCTTCTGTATACTAAATGCTTCTAATTTTACCGAACATTTATTCATAATATTCTGATCTTATTCTGACAAGAAATAATGTCAATGTCGCCGACCACGAATTTTCGTTTGGCACTGAAGGGTGATAAAAGTCCAAATGATGAAAGAATAGGCATTTGTTTCAGAAAAAGAAATATTACTTATAGGGGAGAGTTCATGACGTCATCACCAATAATATTTTCCAATATTCCAAAACTCGCCAACAAAACCCGCAGTACAAGGACACTCGTGTTTCCATTGAACAACCTTGGTGCGACCCGCCCTAGTAGCGTCACAGCGGCAACCGGCTCAACTAGGCCGCTCCCGCCGCTTTCCGGCACGCAACAGGCCGCACCATTTCTTTAACAGTGAAGCTGTTGAGGCTAGCCATAAGTTGTATGTCGTATTACGATTCATAAATGCGGAGGGGACAAGGAACTTGGGTAAATGCCACTACCCACCCCTGGTCCACAAAAAATTAGGAAGGCAACAGTTAGCCAAAGTGACGGCTATGTGCCTCTGTGCAGCCTATCAAGAAACTATAATAATCCTTAACGGGTATGTGTCAGAAATTTTCTAAATCCCACAATTCACAAGTTACATAAAAATTGAAGGACACTTTGTACATTCCAAAGTGTGTTCGGGAAAAGCGTGTGGCCATTCCACTGATTATACCATGTCTTTTTTCTTTTACACTCTCAGTGGGATAACACACAAACCGAATGGGTGCGTCTTTTCATCTTTTTTTTTACCGCGAATCGCAGCGAGACGCGAGAGTCATCTTCCTCCGTTCGCATGCGTTAGTATTTTCTCGCGCTTTGCGCATCGTGCAAACGCCATCCGCGTTCCAGCTCTTAAATTCACGGACCCTTTGTAAATTGGAAAGTGTATTCCGTGAACGCCTGGGTCCATTGAGACGGCGTCGGTCAGAATGATTGCAAACTCTGGGCGCAGCGACGCTACGCAAGCAAAGCGCGAGCGCTATAGAGTCCGACGCGACTGGCGTCCGTCTGCTTATCCCGGCAGCCACCTGGCTCCGTGCCAGAGCTCGGATGGACGGACGGACGCCGGACGGAGGTCGGACGGACACCGGACGGACGTGAGCATGAGACATTCAAGGCTTTCGCCTTAAAGATTACACCATCTCCCGCTAAAGGGAACCATGTGTAGATGCGAAGCAGCGGGCGCTAATGCTTACACTGGCGGCGGCGTTGACGCTGGCGCTCATCGCAGCGTTGCACAGGAGAGAATCCTGGGGGGGGGGGGGGGGGGCGCAAAGCACGCAGTGATGGACCGGTGTTTTCTACTGGAACATCCCAATCGCTGCTAATGGGCAACGAGAGACAGAAGCATCGGACTGGACACAGAGACCCGCAGTCCGCTTTTAGTTAACGCACACGCTGCGAATTTTTTATCGTTCGACAACGCACAGGAGAAATCTCCCACCGGCACCGCCTTCTAGGTCAAGATCCATTGCCATATATACGGGATGGCCAGTGAACGGTTGTGCAGCGCGAGCAGTCGGTTTTTTCAACCAAGAAACTCGCTAGCAGACGCTGCCTGCGTTGGCGTTGTGAGGCGAGAGAGGGGGAGCGTAGGAGAGGGGAAGACGCGCATGCGCAATGGGGGTGTGGACGCCGCGGGCAGGGATGCCTAGAGGAGAGAGGGGGAGCGTAGGAGGGGAGAAAGGTGGAGCGTAGGAGGGGAGAGAGGGAGAGGACGCGCATGCGCAGTGAGGGTGTGGCCTCCGAGGGGAGGGATGCCTAGAGGTGAGAGAGGTGGAGAGGAGGTTTTTTATTTTTATTTTTTTACTGGGTTGGCGCATGCGCAGTGGGGGGTGTGGACGGACAGCGGACGGATGGACGCCGGACGGACACCGGACGGACGGACACCGGACGGACGTGAGCATGAGACATTAGACAATTTTAGTGTCGCGTACGTGGACGAGTTCGCG